>JAQFYZ010002803.1:0-15464 GCA_034695085.1 Cylindroiulus punctatus | reverse complement strand
ATTTGCCAATGCCAACCTTTGGCCAACTGTGCCAACGGGTTTCCAACGTTGGCCCAACATAACGTGTTACTAGGGAAGTCCTTTTTATGGGAGTTTAGACGACATGTCCTAAAGGCAAAACACCCAGAATTCCCTGCTTTTAAATAAGTTGCGCTAAGGATGTGGTTTATCCGAGTTTGTTAAAAGCGACCAATGACAAACATAGAAAACGTGCCCATTTCAAGTTAAGCCTGTTTTAACTGTTTACATGCTATTTGCAAAGCCTCGCTTAATTGCTTGGTTTGAATTGCCCCAAATCAAACCACGGCCGTCTTGTTCTGGAAACAATTATGCTCAAGTTAAGCTGGCTAGTTAAGGTATGTAAAACAAGTCAATATGCTCGACTTATGTTATGGTACCTTAAAACTTCAATGAAAAATTGTTAATATTTAAAAAATTAACGGTATTTAAATGAAAATCAACTCGTCAAAAATTAATTGGTTGCAAGGAAACAAAGAGATTGAAACGATTTTTATTGCACATGGAATTATTTAGTATACATTTTTACGAGACCATTCGATTGATAGGAAAAACTCACGACAATGATGGTACCAGCACGATCACAGATTAACTTAATTTTCTTACAATGCTCATTTTTTAGGGGCGAAATGGTAATAATTGCCAAGCCGTAGTGTTTACTGAACCATCCAACACAAAACTGCAAAAATTCAAGGATTTACTTTTTTTTTCTAATGGTTTTAGAAATTTTCCTTTTCCCAGCCATGCCTTTTGCTTCTGACATAGTTTCAATTCATCTGGAGTCAGCAGGTGAGAACTGGGGCCATGATCACAGCTACTTACACATGTATATCAATACATTTCACTGATTTTTATTTACGTTGCTCAGTGTTGCTGCCTAGTTCTATTCACATGAAGCAATATATGCCAATATCTGTAATGCAAACTGTCCACTTGTAATTTTTGTCTAATTTTGGAGTTAATTTTTTCTTCAGTTGCTCTTAAGGCAAAAAATCATAGAAAATCAGAAGAAAATTGGTCTACTTTAGACCAATCATATCGCAGCGTTAAAATAATTAATAAATTAGGACGGAGCTACAGCCAGACTGCCAGTGTTGCCAGATACTGCATGAATTTTAAGGAATTTTCCACGGCGCTTTTACCAATAGCCATCTTTCTTGGTGGCGCTGATCATGCTTGAGAAAATTTGGAGATTGACATGTGGGTAGAGTCGGAATATTAGGAAAGCAGAAGTTTCAACTAATACAATTTCATGTGAAAGTCATTCTAGGACTATGCATGCATGCTAGCCCAAAAGTATGACCATATGTAGACATATGTCCATACATGACCATATATTAACATAGTGCTAATATAGATGACATATATAAATTGCATATCTAAATGTATATGTGATGTAATGCGATGCAATATAATGACATGTTCCACGTACATGTAGTGTATGTATTGACACCATGGGCCAGTTCGTAAATTTGTGACCAATTTCTGGTTCATACATGGACATGGTGCATCTTCATATGGATCCATATGGTCCATTTCTGTATCATCACAAATTGCATGGTCATGTTCTAAGAAGAACATTAAATGCATAAAAGGTTCATGCATTTTTTGAATAATTTTGCTTGGACAGTTTTGCTACAGCAAAGAAAAAACAGCACCTGATAAATTCTTTGCCATTAGACCACAGAAAGTTAATTAATTTCACCATAAAACGTTCCTTTACTCAAGTTTGAAATCCAATTAATTGCTTTGGCAAAGTCCCTTGAGCAAACCATCAACCCATGGCTCCATATGGCGAAATGACAACAATGGCATGAGATCATCAAGGTGAGATCAATGGCCTACCAGCTCCCTACCTGCAAAATATGAGCTTATCAGGCACGAAAAAGCAATTATAGAACGCAGCCTATTTCATGATTGAGACGTGGACCTATTTAATTGCATCTGACTCGTATTTCACTCTTCGTATTCCACTTCTCAGAAGAGTTAAGTAAACAAGAGTAATGTGTCACGAACTCCTACACCAGATTGACCAGTAATGCTATCTTAAATTCCATGGCACATACATTTTCGAAAAAAAAATTGTATAAGTGCAGATGAATATATATAATTCTTTAAGTCCCAAACTTCTCCAGTTTCTAAGACGAACTACCTTGACCACTAAAAACAAACAATTTTGACATGGGCCAATGTAAGGGAAGTTTTATTCAATGCCAATGATGGTGATGGAAACACAATTTTAAAAGAAGACAGGTTTTTGTAATTAACAATTTCTAGCAGACATGTCTCATAATTTCATTTTAATGTTACGCTTCATGTCCGCATGTAATTTTTGTCTAATTTTGGAGTTCATTTTTCTCAATTTTCTGTTACGGCGAAAAATTATCGAAAATTTGAAGAAAATGACGAGTAGAGCTCTGTTCCACTTTAGACCAATTATATCGTACCATTAAGAAAATTTGGGCGGAGCTACAGCCAGTGCTGCCAGATACTGCATGAACTCTTCCAGCGGCGCTTTTGCCAACAGACATCTTTTCCTGAACTTTTTCCCTTGGTGGCGCTGATCATACTTAAGAAAATTAAGAGATTGGGATGTGTGTCGGGTTGGTAAATTAGGAAAGTCAGCTTACGAACAAAATTAAGCCAAAAAATTACAAGTGGACAAGAAGCATGATTTTGAAGCGTATGACATTGGTCAGAAATGAAATTTTTTTTATTAAATTTGGCCGAGTTGTTTTCAGTGTGTAGGTGTAAGAATTTAGTAAATCGATAGGAAGGGTTTAAAAAACCTCGCGTGTGAAACCAGGAGAAATCAATAACAGACTTTTGTTATCCCAGATTGCAAGACGCGATTATTCACCAATACCATAAAAAGTTGAAAAAGGCAATCGATGTTCCAATTGTTTTCTTGAAACATGTTTCGTGCAATGCAAACTGGTTTCACGACATGTTCTGCCTCATCACTGACTTTAATCAAACATCACTTTGTTCCATTAATGCGATCACTTGTCGTACAGCATGACACCGTATCATCAGATGCCTTTATCTTGACACACATACGTGTACAGTTACCAGTTTGCTATTAGTATCGGCAAGTGTTCCACAACCAGAAATGGAGTGACTTTTACTTGTTAGCACTTTTAATTGTTTTTATGTCGCCATCACGGACGAGAACTTTGCTAATGACAAGCAAAAAAAACTGTGCAATCATGTCAGATGTTCTACGAGCCTAGTCATTGAGGACTTGAATGAGTGCTATGATTCCAAAAATGTTCACACATCACACCCAATCTGAAATTCACTCCTAAATCTACACCGAATGGACGTTTAGTCAGATGAATGACAGTATTTACGAATTCAATGACACCCCTAAGTATACTGACATTCTTGGACAAAAACATAACCTACCAGAAACTTTTAACAATACATTTTTTACACATGTACATGTAATTTTCCAATATTTTGTCAAATTACATGTACAGTAGAGCTTCGATTATCCGGACTAGTCGATACCAGGGGTGGTCCGGATAATCCAAATCCATTAAAAAAAACACTCATTATTGCATAAATATTTGTAAATTTCAATGAAAAAGGGGAAAAACAGTAGTATGTGCATTCATACATACAACAAAGACAGAAATAATGTCAGAAACAACGCATATTAATGTGTTGCAATATACACATTAGTGTTCACATCAACTTAAACGTTTAGGACACATCCGGATAATCGAAGTTCTACTGTATATACAATAATTTAGCATATTACACGTATATATGATATTTTGCCGTATCACAATTATATATTTATTTTGTGTATTATCCAAGACAAAAATCTTTAAAATGGAGATTTTTGATGTTTACCAAAACAGTTTAGTAAGCACACAAGTGTCAAAAACATGTACAACCCTGATAGGAATTGAATATGACTACAGGTATTGATCATCACTAACATTAAACATTACTCACATTTGATGCAAACTGTCCACTTGTCATTTTTATCTAATTTTGGAGTAAATTTCTTCTTAATTTTCTCTTAAGGCAAACAATTATTGAAAATTGGAAGAAAATTACGAGTACAGCTCTGTTTTGCTTTAGACCAATCATATCGCAGCATTAAAAAAATCAAGAAAATGTCACGCTACAGCCAGTGTTGCCAGATACAGCCTGCATTTACTGGGAATTTCCTTGCGGCGCTTTTGCCAATAGACATCTTTTTCCTGCACTTTCTTCCCCCATGGTGGCGCTGATCATACTTAAGAAAATTAAGAGATGGAAGGCGAGGGTGGGAAAATTAGGAAAGCCAACTTAAAACCAAAATTCAGCCAAAAAATGACTAGTGGACAGGAAGCATATTGACAGGTGCCTTCTGCTTTCTTTGACACCTCCATGTCCTTTTGGACTGTGCTGTCTTTCCAATAACATCCTGTCCAATTTTTTTTATCTAATAGTGCAAGTATGCTACATCCTTTAGTACAGTGTATAATGTTGCTCCATGCACATTTTCGGCACATTTTAATTAAGGTACAAAGCAAGCATGGTACAAAGCTAATATGTTTAGCAATCTAAACAAAGCGGTCTATCCAATTTGGCGTCAACCATGGATAAAAATGAATAGAGCAAACATTCCTGCGGCTTAGCAGTTGCAATAAACCATAGCTCAAACAGGTGCCCTGTTTGCAGGAATGTTTTCTTATTGCAACCCATTCCATAATTGCATTTCATTGTTAAGGCATGCATGGTTCCTACAGCGTCACAAGCAGCAATGAAAGCAGGAAAATAAAATTCCCCATATTAATTGCAAATCTTTACGAGTGTGGATAAACATAACCGTTTTACAAGAGCAAACTCCGATTGAGTGCAACACAATTTTGACCAAATAATGACAATGAATCGATTATGTGCCTTGCATATCTTTTCAGAACAGGTACCACGAGATAATTCGTTTTGATATAAGGATAGACAAAACGAAAACCTGCAATCATTTCTGCATGATCATGACCGCATTATCAACAGGGAGGTTAATCAATATTTCCAGAAAAACTACCCTAAACACTTAAGCGCCCATAAATGTTGCGTTTGATGTGTGAGGTGTCAGTCTGACAATTTTTGAACACAGTTGGGATATGTGAGAACAGAATTTTCTCGTGCATTTCGTGAAGGCATTCGAACAATGCGTTCATGTCTCCGAAGTGAATGCAGTTGTTAATCAATTTTGCACTAAAACGACCACTGGCAAATTGCGTTTCAGCAAATATGGTTTTTAAAATGCTTTTAAGATGCCCATAAAACGAAGAGATAGCGCACTCTAAGAAATAAGAGGGTCTAGTCACCATCATATCCTTCAACGTTTTATTAAATGGATTACACTGCTTCCCCACAGAAGCAAGACCTTATATAGACGCACTTAATGTAAAAGGAGTATTACTCTTTTCAGGTTAGCTTTCAGCCCATTCTATCTTGCACAGTATATGTGCTCCATTTAACAAGAGGAAAAAATAATGCACACTGCACCTAATTTCTTATAGTGTACTTCTTATATACATTTCTTATAAAATGTCTTATACATGTATACGTACATTCGAATGCATATGCAAGGTCGCTATGTTTATTGCAACGCATGTTACTTATTACATTACAGCTTATTTTGGCATGTTTCACAAAATGCAGGCTGCACCATCAATGAAATTTGAAACTTTCGATGACCATATATATTAGAGCTATTGGGGCTCCAGCCCCCCCCCCCCCCCTTATCATTCTGAAAACTTAGAGGGGCTGTGTAGAAATTTCTTTTTAAATTGTGAAAAACATTTTGGGGACCTCCTGAGACAAATTTAGCTCACTCATGCACACTTGTAATTTTTGTCTCATTTTTGACTGAATTTTTTCTTCGTTATTTTTTTTCATCAGGTAAAAAAAGTAAATAAAATTAAGGGGAAAATTACAGGGTTCTCCAGAAATTCAATTTTCGAATTCCCTGATTTTTCCCTGACATTCCCAGGTATTAGAATCCGAACTTATGATATGTCAATGTAAAAAATGCTATATTTATTGTTCGTTGTTTATAAACATGAGGTGAACACAAATTTTAATAATTAAGGAACCAGCATTTTCAATAAAAAACTTCAAATTTACAATTTCATTATTGATTTCTTTCACGAAATTGCTCGCTTCAATTTAAAAATTAAATGTACCAATCTTCCCTGACTTTCCCAGGTCTTTCCAACTTCCCTGACATTTTCCAGGTTTTCGCGGTCTGGGGGAACCCTGAATTACAAGTCATTAAAAAAGTAAGAAAATTTGGGCGGAGCTACAGTCAGTGTTGCCGGATACTGCATGAATTTAGTGTGGATTTTCTTGCGGCGCTTTTGCCAACAGACAACACTTCCTGCACTTTCTTCGCCCCTTGGTGACGGTGATCATACATAAGAAAATTAAAAGATTGTCATGTGGGCAGGCTCTGAAAAGTAGGAATGCCAACATAAGACCAAAATTAAGCCAACAAATTAGAAGTGTACAGAAAGCTAACTGGACATGGAACAATCGTTTATAAGGTAACAGCAAATTTAGATTAGGTTTTAGAATTGACAATAATTTCCATCAGCATTTAAGTGGAGAAACTGCAATCATTCCTCGATGTCAGTAGGTGGCCAAACATGGGAAACTTCACGCATTAGGGAAATTCCCAACCAGCAAAAAAATCCTATTTTGCACAATCGATGAGGGCATGTCTCGAAGGAGTTCAAAGCCCTTTGGGTTGCGTTTTCCATTCACACATTTAATTTGGGGAAATTCGCCAGGCGTAAATGGGGCGAGGCATTGTTTCCACGGAAAAAACCTACATAAACAATAACGCGTAAATATGTATACTTGGCACACTAACACTCCGTCTCAATTCCCTGGTTGTGGTCACTTTAAAATGGGTAAATTGCCATTCATTTCACCAGATGGCCATTGGGCCGACCTACATGCTTTGCATGGGTGGCAATCACGCAATTGGTGAAAAAACCAAAAAAACTGAATTCGACTGTTTGGGAAATGGAAATGCATTGAAATGGGCCAGTTTAATCGAATAAGTGACCAAAGCGTGTTTCGCATAAATAGTAAAATATGTTAAATTTGCCCAAAACACAAATGCGATTATCTAGGCCAATTCACTCTCACCCCATTACATTCCAACATCACTTTCAGAATGTTGATAATGCAATTCCAGAATAAATTCAACTCAATGCATCCACGGGGGTTGCACCAGCGAAAGTTAAGCAAAACCCATGACAGCATGACAGAAAGTTAGGAGGTCACCACGAGGAAAAGTTAACTCATAGTTAACCTAAAGTTTGTAATAGCCCCAAGTGATAACCTTTCCTTTAACCTATAATGGTGCAACCGGGTTCAAAACTAATTGTGATTTCAATGAAGTTTCCCAGACTTCCTAATATCTAATTATTACCTATTGTAAAACGGTGCAACATAACTAACCCCCAGGTCATCCAAAGTTTCCTTTCCAAAGCTTCCTAATTTTGAGACCCTACCCACATGCCAATCTCTTCATTTTCTTAAGTACGATCAGCGTCACCAAGGGTAAAAGGTGCAGGAGAATCCCCAGTTAATTAATGCATGAAATATCTGGCAACACTAGCTGTAGCTCCGCCCTAATTTTCTTAATTTTTTCAAAGCTGCGATATATGATTGGCCCAAAGTAGAGCAGAGCTCTACTCGTAATTTTCTCGTAATTTTCTATCTTAAGAGAAAATTCAGAAAAAATTAAGTCCAAAATTAGACAAAAATTACAAGGGGACAGGAAGCATAACCTAATTACTTAGGAAAAGAATAGCACCACAGAAAGTTAGCAGTTAACCATAGGTGACAATGGTTCATTAACCTAAGAATTTTAATAACCCCAAGTTATAACCCATTATTTAACCTTCAATGGTGTAACCGGTACTAAACTACTTTATTTTGGTTTCGATGAAATTTCCCAGAATTCCGACCAGAATCCCTCAGTAAAACGGTGCAACATAACCCTCAGGTTAACCTGCGTTTGTAAATCTCTTTCGTTTACCATACAACGGTGTAACCAGTGATCATTACCCTATAAATTCATTTGCATAAATTATGCATAATAAACCAGTTTTCACCGTAAGAAGACGCCGATGGTGCTGCCACCTACGCGCATGGCAGCAAGCACTTCCATCACATGCAGTATAGTGCAACATGCAGATAACTACATATTGGTAAGTACATGTATGTAGACAGTACATGTACATACAATAGCAGCATGTATATTGGTTAGACATAACAGATTAAACAATAACCCAATTGTTTTTGAATTTATATTCAGAAATTTTTTTCTTTACGTTGAGCCACCCCCAGGTGGGTCAACCAAATTCGAATGCCATTCAATGTTGCTGAAAACAAATGATAAAATTTCATTTGGTTGACCCATCAATTTCATCCTTCGCCTCATCCCCCCCCCCCCCCCTGATAACGTCAAAAGTGAACATCCCCTGTGGTGTTTTAACACATTTTGGATGGTATCATACTTGTGATTGGTGTCCTCAATCTGAATGGCAATCAGATGGTAACATATAAGAAAATCCAACCAATGAGAGGGGCTTTACATGTTCTGCTTAGATATCATCAATCACATCAACCAAATTCCTTAAGGAATCTTGACTTCTTGAAATGTCCACAAATTTATGATGTTGAATGTATAATCAAAGGCCATTTCACCAATCCTTTTCATGACTTTACCAAGACCGATTGTCATTGAATATGCCCACCTTCAGTCAGCGCTTGATGCCATGTGGTGTAGTAGATTTACCAAAGTACAAAAATGTTACATTAGTAACAAAAACTTAAAGTTGAAAAATACGGAATGTGCAAGAAAATTGCAGCAAGCGAAATAAATAAATTGAATGAAATATAATAAAAAAAACTAACCACGGAACATATTCCATTGCGAGTTCATTAATATTTCCATTGTTTTCTATAAACCCTATTATTTTGCTCAAATCTTGCACGGAGTGAATTAAGGTCATGATACTCAACTGACTCAACATCCACGCACTGCACAATAGGCATGCAATGAGTCGAAATGAGCACGTGTGTGACATTTTTAAATTCCTTAGGAGTACCCCTCAAGTGGGTTTTGGTGCTAAGTGCAGTGCTAAGTGGAAAATTGGCTTAGCACGTTACAAAGTACCAACCAGGACAGCATTGATACTCATCCAGTACTTCTTGCAGTGTCCAGACATGCATGCTTCAGGTGTTCCCAATTCAACACTTGTCATTTTTGTCTAATTTTAGAGTACATTTTTTGTTAATTTTCTCTTAAGGCATACGATTATAGACAATTAGAATAAAATTACGTGTAGAGCTCTGTTCTACTTTAAAAGAATCATATCGCCGCATGAAATAAATTGAGAAAATTAGGGTGGAGTTACAGCCAAGGTTGCCAAATACTGTATGAATTTAGCGGATTTCCAGCTGCGTTTTCGCAAACAGACGTCTTTTCCTGCACTTTCTTCCCCCTTGGTGGCGCTGATCATACTTAAGAAAATTAAGAGATTGGTGTGTGGGGTAGGATCGGTAACTGTCCACTTATAATTTGTCTAATTTTGAAATTAATTTTCTTAATTTTATCTTAAGGCAAAAAATTTCAGAAAATCAAAAGAAAATTACTTCTAACCAATCATATAGCAGCTTTAAAAAAAATTAAGAAAATTAGGGCGGAGATACAGCCAGTGTTGCCATGGGATTTTCTTGCAGCGCTGTTGTCAATAGACATCTTTTCGTGCATTTTCTTCCCCCTTGGCGGCGCTGCTCATAATCAAAAAAATTAAATGATTGGTTTTAGACCAAAATTAAGCCAACAAATTACAAGTAGACAGGAAGCATGAAACGGGGTATCGCATTTATCAGTCGCCTCTTATCACACTACATTTTTTTTTTTTGAGGTGAAACGTGTTTTCTGAAATCCGTTACTTCGCATTCTAAAACATGCTAACTGCAGATTGAAATTTGTTGTTTTAACTTTTTCAGAGCCTTTTAACTTGAAGTGCGCTTTGTCTATCTGTCCTCAACTTCGGTTTTCAAAGTCATTTTTAACCTACTTCTCAACGTCACAGAGAGCGGAAATTTGGTACACAGTTTAATTCCGCCAGACAGATTATTGTGTTAAAATTTAATGGATCAATGTCGCTCCTTTCCCGAATTACCAGCAATATTAAATGTAGAAAAAATGCATTCGAGACCGCGCTGCCCCAGAATGCATTTCGTTATGACAACTTCAATCGGTTGAAACCATCGCTCATCTTTCTAGTCAGGTGTCTGAAGCAGGTTTTTATTTGAAAAAAGTACAGTTGACTTTAAAATGACCTTCAAAACGTCCACCGACTTATAAAATACACTTAATCAAATTAATTTATCCCTAAAAAACAGCTTTTGTGCGAAGCATACTTATTAAGTGCTCTTTTGAGTCCATTTAGATGCCTCAACACATTCAGTCCACTTTTTCGAATTTTGCAATCGCTTTTTAAGGATATCGTTTACTCTAAACATAAAACTGATTGATTCCATTGCAATATTTTTTATATTGCTTTAATTGTGTATATATTGTATATTAATGTATATGCCTTATTATACAAACTCAGATTTTTAACCTTTAACCTGTTTTTATTAATTATTTCAATCAAAATAACTAGTGAGATTCGTGTGGACATACAACATTACTGAATTTTCAATATCCGCCAACTGGATCTAACCTGGACATGCTATATTGGTGCTTTCGTTGTTTTCCCACTTTCCCAGTATCGGTTAAAACCGGTGAAATTTCAATATCACCCTCAACCCTCCTATTTACAGCTCTAAAGAATTCCATAACATGTCCACAACAAACGCATATGTATTACGTGGAAAAGTTTAATTCGGTATAAACCGGTTGTTTTCGCATGTCAGTATCAAATTATACGATCGATATCAGGAACCATTTGGAATTTTTTCCTTATTAGCTCAGGTAGGCAAAACATACACAGTCAATGTCCTTCAATATTGAAAAGCAATGCATTAAATTACTAGACATGTATTGATAATAAGTTTACACTGAGAGCCTTTGAATTAAAGGAGAAAACCCATGAGGGCGATTCAAAAATAATTGGCCTAATTAAATAAGTTATCTTAAAACTTTCAGCTGCGCATCCAGAGATAGACATGTAGTACCTGAATTGCCAAATTTTGTCAAAACAGAATTTACTTCACCTTTCTACATTTGCAAAACCCGTTTTCAGGGGAATTCAGGGGACAATGTGGTCAAAACTGTCAAAACCAATTTTTGTCAAATTTTGGAGTTAATTTTTTCTTAATTTTCTCCTAAGGCAAAAAATTATAGAAAATTTTGAACTTGTAGCGTTTAGACCAATCATATCGCAGCATTAAAATAATTAGGGCGGAGCTACCGGCAGGGTTGCCAGATACTGCATAAATTTACAACAGAATTCCCTACAGCCACGATTTGCCAATAGACATGTTTTCGTGCACATTCTTCCCCTTTGGTGGCGCTGTTCATACTTTAGAAAATTAAGATATTGGCATGTGGATAGGGTCGGGAAATTAGGAAGACTAACTGTAGTCCATAAGTAAGCAACAAAATAACTAGTATACCGAAAACATAATGCTTCCATAAGCATAATGCGGTAATTTTTTGGCTTGTGGGTAGGGTCGGAAAATTAGGAAGGCCAACTTAAGACCAAAATTAAGCCAAAAAATTACAAAAAATCTACACGTAATTTTCTTCTATTTTTCTATAAATTTTTGCCTTAAGAGAAAATTTAGAACAAATTAACTACACAATTAGATAAAAATTAGAAGTGGACGATTAAAGCGCTCCTGTTCAACCATTAATTTTCCACAAAAAAAATGTTTGAATAAGTAGGTGTGGTAAATTTCTGGAATTTTCAAAGGCAGCTAACATTTCGAGGAATAATGCTAGAAAATAGCACACACGATTGTCAAATCGTTAAGTTATTCACCCATTACAACCCTAAATACATTATGTAACTTTTACGAATAAAATACATGTATTTGTATATACTGTACACTGACGTACATCATGCTAATTCTGCAGTGCATGCCAAGTCGAAAACATGATTTATGTCAGTGCAATACCATGCACCACATCAGATTTGTAGAAAAATATGTACCAAATTGCGCACCAATGCAATTATACATTTTCTTATTTCCAGTAACAGCAAACTTATGAATATTATTCGTGCATGGTTGTTGCACAAATCTTCCATGTATTGCAGTTTTATAAGCAATTCTCGCATTAAAACCCATTTTACCTCGTCATTATTAACACCTTTTAGGATCATTTGCTGTGCTACTGCTCATTGTCTTATGACAACTGTATATTTCCATTTTTTTAAGTGGATAAAATGCACGTTAAAATCTGGTATATGAAATCTACAGAAAAAGCAGTTTTGCGAATGGAAAGTTATGTCATTGCTAATGCATTGAATCCTATTTTAAAACTCGATTTAATATATGGCTCGTATTCGATATTCATAAACATCCTTTCTCGGAATTTGCTGATAAACCACAACAAGTAAGGTTCGAAGAAACCAGGTTATATTTGCCACTTGTAACACTTATTTCAAACCAACGTTGTTTTGGTACATTTAGGGCAAAAAACCTATACTTTAAATTTTTTTAAATATTGCATTAAATTTCCATCCACATATCTTCAAACTTCCAAAACCTACGAAAACAATTTGGATGGCCTATGCCCAGATATTGCATGTCCACTTTATCGAATTAACTTTGCTCGTCATGTTTAGCCCCGATTATTTTAGTAATTATTGCTATCATGAAATGAGTATAATAATTATATACATGTCACGTGTATAACTTCAATTGTTTTTATTCTTTTAAATAAAACTTACACAGTACAACAGCTCTGGCACAACATAGCTGAGCCCTATGTGAGTCAGTCAGTATACAAGTTGATTTTGCAAAAAAACTGGACATACAATATCTGCGCAGGTCTTGTGGAGGTCCTAAGTTTAGGCCCATATTGGGCCATATTGGGACAATGCCCTGTGTGGGCCAGTAGGGCAGGCAGTACATACGTCTAACAAATTTTTCACACAAACTGGACATACAATATCTGCGCAGGTCTTTTGGAGGTCCCAAGTTTTGGCGCAATATGACAATGCCCTATGTGGGCCAGTAGGGCAGTACACTGTACTGTACAATATACTGTACAACAGCTGTGCAGGTCCTGTAAGTATGGTCAAACCATAACTACAGTATGTCCTTTGTGAATCAGTAAGTTAGTGTATAAGTCAACAGTACATACTGTATGTCCAGTTTTGACGTATAGAAAACCACAGGTAAAAATTATATGTTGAATTTTTTTTTTTTTGCCTTTTTCAAAATAAATGACCTCTTCTCTCAAACCCAGAACGTCTACTTCACAACGAACTGGTTTGACTTATTTGGAATCACTTTTCTTCTCAATAACCTACTGTCTGCATGTCTCGCACCATGCTGTGTGCAAGCACCATATTCTGCGAACTTGTGTATACCTTAACATCAAACAATAGCTTTAGTGAGTGGATCTGTAATCCCTAAAAAATCACCTCTGTAGTTATGCAACTTTCTAGTCAACAGTTTTGAACACCATATCTTTGTTCTAGTCAACAGTTTTGAACACCATATCTTTGTAACATTGCATCACTAGGAATGAGACACTAAAAAACCAATAACACATCACCAGCACCCCTTTGCCCCGTCAAACAACCCCATAATCAGTCGTGCAGGTTCGCCCCTCTCAACCCGGAGCAAAAACCTGCCAAAATCCAGCTAACAAAACGCGCTATAAGCAGTTATACATGTATACAACTTGTTTTGAGACGAGAAAAAAAATCCCACAGCACGACGGAATATTTTGCATATACTGGAGTATCGCCCCCGTGCCAAACCTGAGTAAACCCTGCAAAAATCCACCCCAAAAACGCGCTACAAGCAGTTATACATGTATACAACTCGTTTTCGGATGAGAAAACAAATTTCACAGCATGACGGAATATTTTGCATATACTGGAGTATAGCCCGCTCCCAAACCCCAGCACAAGCCTGCCAAATCCACCCCACAAAACGCGCTACAAGCAGTTATACATGTATACAGCTCGTGTTACGACGAGCAAGAAAGTATACAACACGATGTTACGTAGCACTTTGAATATACTGGAGTATAGCCACTAGTAGTACGTTATTCCGCAAGTTTTACAACAAATTCAACAACGAGTGTTGCATTACACTTCTGTTATACATGTATAATTTGCAAAAAACTCGCTCACCTGCGCCCAGGGTGGCCAAGGTAATCCAGAAAAGCACGCGGACCGTCACCGAGCACGAGCCCCGCATCGTGCGTTGCGATCGAGTCCTTGCTCAAGTCCGAACTTAACAAGCGATCCAGGTGGGCATAGCCAGGCCTAGGTGCGATCCGAAACGAGCATGCTCACCGTGGCGCTGCACCAGGTAGACTGGCCGGGCTCGCCAACAATAACAGTTCAAAAGAGCGCCCCGCCACAGGCCGCCAGGGGGCGCCACTGCGGCCTTCGCAGGCAACTCACCTTCACTCTCACCTGGCCCCGCCCACCTGGGGAAAAGTCAAACACCCGGGGGATGCTGAGGGGGGCAGTGGCTGAGGCTGCTCCGCCAGGTGGCGGGTCAAGCATGGCAATAAAACTTGTGCGAGGTAAGGCGTATGTCTGTTCTTGGGATCTAATCAAGCTGTCATGCAAATGTTTTGTTCGATAGCTTACCTTGTAAACGTTTTTTTACCATGGTGTTCAAGCATCAAAAATGAGTGTTTATATAAAAAAATTGCTAGAATGACGAAAATAAATCGAGAACTCCCATATGGAAAAACAATATGTGATAAATATATTTTGTGAAACATATTATTTATATAAGCTTATAGAACATATACCAAAATTGGCCGAATTCCACATGTGAATAATATATTATAAATGCTATCATTATATATCTGAAGTATATGCTATCATGTATGGTAATTTGCATTGAAAATATAAGTATAATCAAACTTGCCTTGCAATTTGTTTTGCTAATTTAATATTGACGTTATAGTCAAACCAAGAACTGATGGAACTGGGTCAAATGTGCCGACCAATAGGGTCCAAGCACATGTTGGCGATTGATTTAGCCTAGTTGATTACAATAACGTGCCACGTGACAACTTTCACCGACTGAAGACGCATGGAAGCGCTAATCGACAAGTCAAATCTCTCTAATTGGCTGTCCTTCAGTTCCATCACTTCTTGGTTCTACTATAGGAACAGTAATTAATTGTTTATGTACAGTATATATTTCCCAGATATATAAAAGTATATGAAATGTATATGTCAAAAATATATTATAAATAT
>JAQFYZ010002802.1:0-15464 GCA_034695085.1 Cylindroiulus punctatus | reverse complement strand
AAATGCAGACGAAACGCTCAGCTGACAGTGCAACGCAATGCACTATGGGATTGGTAAGGCACGTGACCCCATGCAGACGCCACCGTAACTTTAATAATGCTGTTGAGCTGTGCGCACTCGCGAAAACGGTGCTTCTACGTTTACTTTTTGCTGTTGCTGCTACGTACAAGTGTGCGCGTACCTTATGCCATTTCCAGGCTTTTGAGCTATTTTGGAGGCACTTCAGTTAATTTCACACCTCCCCAATGTTAGCATTCTGGAAAGGGTTTTGGGGTAAACAGTGGGTTGATGTTTGCAACCACGCCTCTGGAGGATTTGATTCATCACCCAATTTAACCTATGTTTCTTAATTAATACTGTGCATGTCATGCAATTTTTGTTTGTTTATTCATCCACCCATACAGTGTATTGTCATGTTAGCCTACATGTTTGGCACTGGTCTCAAGGGACCACTTGCGCCACCCCCCCTTTTTCGGCCACCTGGTGGACGCTGGGGCTAGGAGAGTGTGGACAGGACCTAAACATTAGACTTAGGCTGACTCGAGTTGAGTAGGTCGCTCCAGAGTGCTCGGGATGTGGTAAAGTCGGGATTTGCTGTTGCCAGATTCTCAGCGGTTAGCCACTTCTGAAGTATCAGATCAGGATTTGCTGTTTCTGGAACCTCAGTGGTCAGCCACTTCTTCTCGCATATCAGATCAGGATTGGCTGTTTCTGGAATCTCGGCAGTCAGCCACTTCTTGTCACGTATCAGATCGGCATTTCCAACATTGGACAACGAGATTGTGATACCAATCATTATCCTCATTTTTGACAATTTGGTAAGATTTTTTCTGATGAAAGAAGTTGCACTTCGTCTTGTCATTTAGCCAAAGGACCACTGTTTTAAAGTTCTAATCACCCTTAACAGACCAAGGACATCATTGTTGAAATCTTGGTGCCCTGCTGCACTCGGTAGACCTTCCGAACCAGTGCATTATCAACAATCAAAGTCTGTTCGTAGACAGTTTATAATTTTAGACAAAGTCAAGACGACATGTAACATGCAGGTAAGATGAGGTTTAAATTTTTTACAAATGTTTGTGTATGTTTCACTAATGAACAAACGTTTTAAATAGTAGGTTTCAATACAGCATTTGAACATAAATATATGGAAATACTGTCTTACCTGAAAGAAATGGCAAACTCGAATTCAAGGATTTTGGAATCTATGCAGAAGTGCCATGTATCAGAAGCCAGAAATCAAATTGCCTGTTCAGTATTCAATGGACACATTGGATGATGTGAAGGTCATAGAAGAATTTATGAAAACACCTTAAAACATGGAGGGAACTAAGTGTATATGTCAATGATTACTCATTTGACATTATGCACATTTTATAATTGTTTAAAATAATTTTCAGGTTGCATCTTTATCTAAACGTGTTGGTAAAGATGCATTAAGATCTTGCAACAAGATGATAAAGATGCTTCTGACCTATGAGTTAGCATCTGAATTCAATTTCAAAGGACATGGTGGAAAACATGCACTTACACTTGTTATAGATACTTATAAAATTGAAAAGTGTAGACTCACAAATGATGTATTCGATATTGTATTCCATAGGAGCTTTAAAAAGGGTCACCCTGGTCTTATGGATTATCAAGTTGAAGGAGCCTTTAAGAATTGGCTGAAGCATGCACCTGACAGGATGAAACAGCTACGCAGACAGCCTACAGCTACAAAAATAGGCAGTCTTGAGTACACTTTGAAGAGGAAAACTCATCAGGTGAATTTCTATGTAATTAGTCATATATTAACATTTTAAATTTTATGTCCTGAATAAAATCCTTATGATTTGCAATTCACTTTATACATTCTGATTCAGGTCGAGGAAGGCAAGACTTAAGTTTTGTGGAGGTATGAGTGGTGGTCATGAAAGCCAGGTATATATATTGAGTTTCCTCGAGTTTGTGTTGATTGTAAGTTATTTGTTCCATATGCTTAATATATTTTTTTTCCGAATTAGTTGGTGGAGGTGGTTTCTATAATCAGGGATTCCAAGGTGGTTATCAACAACATAACCACTTCTCCCAGAAGTGAGTTTGCATTTGTTTCCATCACCTCCCTTTCCCCCACCACCTAATTTTCAAAACATGATCATCATTTATGGTGTTTTTGTTTAAGTGCGGCCCAAGAATTCTGGGATTGTGGTACAACATTTTTCGTTTGATACACACCGGCCACTAGGGCCGGAAGTCGCTCTGGAACTGCTGGTTTGGTACAGTTCGGTGGAAAGTCCTCACTAAAGAGTCGACTAGTACACTTATTATAACAACACATTCTGCATCTCCCTGATGTCTGAAATCTCAGCCCCGCAACATCACTCTACAAGGAAAAGCTTAGCAGAGAGGACTTGCTGTTCTTTGCTTTCCCACTTTCCTTTGTCTGCAAAATTGCTATTGTAAATGCCTTGAGCAGCATTTTTCCCATTGAATAAAACCAGACTTTGACATTTTAAATTAAACCAATTTGTTCTTATTGGAACTAAATGAACAACATAACTACAATTCATTCACTGCTTAATTTGGAGTAGCAGTTAATTTCGCAATTTCCATTGGATTTTCGAGGCTCAAACTAAGTCGAAAATCCGAGGTGGGACAGGAGTCCAAGTCCAGATACTGAGCCTGGGTGCATCAGCAGAGTTGAGGTCCGTTCCCAATCATCCGAGGGATTTATCCACAAGTTTCCTGGTATGTGATTTTGCCGAAACAAGATGGAATTTGCCAAATCCCCTGCAACCACCACATCATTGTGATCCTACACAAATGGTAGCAGAGCGTGGTTGCTTTGCTACCCAGCTCTGAAAATTCACTGGAGTGAATTTTCGAAAAGAAAGGCTGTTTCTGCATTGTGTTACAGTGCTACGCTTATGTGATCGCCGAAGATTTGTTGCTTCTACCAGCTGAAGGAAATGAAAAATTTAATATGGGAGCAAAGTGCCTGTTCTCTGTAACAAAGTAAAGAATTAAAAAGTAAGTTGTTCTCTGTAACACAAGCAAGCTGTTTTGGTTATTCAAGTGTAATTGCATCTGGGTGAACTCGAATCTCGGGTGAGCTTCAAGATGGGTAGTCTTCCTGCTTCCCAACATTAGTGGCGTCTGCGACAGGACTGTGGCAAAAAAGTGAACAAAGAAAAAATTAAAGTTGGCAAACCAGTCAAGTCCAGCCAACAAATTGAAACTCAGCAAGTATGGAAATCCTCAAGCAAGCTAGAATTCAGGTAAGGTCATCTTTAACAAGGACTTTCAACCAGTTGACCACTCTTCTCTTTGAAGAAGACCCAAGTACGGACCAGCTAATAAAAACCCTTATGAAATTGAAAAGAACTGGTCGTGAGTTATACACTCGATGAGAAGATCCTGGCTGTGCTGTTAGAAGAAGACAGCAGTAAACAAGATTATGCCACGAAACACGACATCTTCGAAGAGTACCAAAATGAGTAAGCCAACCTGCGCTACGATGTTAATGAGCATTTGGAAGTCAAGACTGCGCAGTTGGACCCTGATACGACTACACCCTCCATGAACAGTTCAACAGACTGAATGAGAAAATTGAAATTACCGAAGCTGGAATTTATGAAGTCTAGCGGAGATATCAAGGACTGGTTAGGCTTCTGGAGTCAATTCAAAAAGATAAAGATATGGTCCCGGAAGACAAGTTTCAATACTTAAACCAGGCCACCGTGAAAGAATCTCGTGCACGTGAGCTTGTGGAAAGCTATCCAGCGATAGCCGATGACTACCCAAAAGTTATTGAAAGCATGAAAGCTCTGCTTGGGCGGGACAACCCATGTTTCCACTAGTTGCCTACCTATGTAATGTCACATACATCGGCAGCCAGCAGTAGTCTGACCCACCAAGCAAAGGACCGCTTACAGATGTTGATGAATTTTTCTGCATGCTGAAGTGGAAGGCGAGGAAAAGATCACATTAGCTAAACAAAAGAGGCATTCAGACCTACTCCAGTAGCACAATAGACTCCAAAGAAAAAGGGATTTACTCGCTTCGAAGGAACACTTACTACAGCAGGATTGCTTGTCACGGACCAACCACCAGAGAAGAGGAAACCCGTGTGCATCTTTTGTGACAAGTCGCATGAAAGTAAAGATTGCTTCCAAGCGCAACGTATTTCGTTAGATGACAAGAAGATGGCTATCTCCTCAAAGAAGTGTTGTTTTATCTGTTTACGTCCTGGTCATGCTGCCTAGAACAAGCAAGCAATACACTGCATGTGTGGCCCTGTGCCTATCAAAGCTGCATTTCACAGTGCTCGTTCGACCACTAAACTCCGCACATTATTGCGAGTATTGTCTACAAGAGCATATCCAACTACATTTCTTGGGGTTAAGGGGCTGCAGCTAAAATGAGAAAAGAAAGCGGCGCGCATTAGCACGCCGCGAAAAATTTTCGCTCTCATATATGAAATCTGGGCAATTTCTCTACACTTGGTGGGGAGGCTTCTTGTCAGTCAGGGGGGCAGCGGTTTGTCCTCAACGCCCCCCAAATTTGCCTTGGACCAATAACGCCCCCTTAGGTCTCTTCAACGCCCCCGATGGGAAACACCGATGTACACGTACATAATTCTGTTTTTCTAAGAGTGTTCGTTTTTATTTCGTTTTTCCTCCCTTGTAATTTGGAGACTTCACCTTTGCGTTGTTTTCTCCAAAATGGTACAGTTTCACACCACAATTTCAAGTGGGAAACTGTACCCTCAGTTTTATTTAAAAATTCTTTCGCATTCCTCTTAGTGCTCACGCGCTCTTGTTTTAATGGTTATTAATTAATTTTTCACCTGTTCAGCTCATGCACCTGAAGAAGGAGATTCAATTCCCGAAACGTTGTGCGGATTGTCTTGTTGATATTACGGTGTAAGGGACCAAACTTGCTACAATAATTTGTCGGAGATCATTATGTATCTCTCTCGGGAAACGAAAGAGATTGTTTTCTAGACTACATAATGTGTTGAGGGTGTCATCGTGGCTGGGGAGGGCAAACTATGGGACTAACTCGTGAAATTTTTTGATAAACGGGGGGACACCATCTTGCAATGTGTCACCTGTAAAAGATTTCTTAGTAAACGGGCAGAAGTGATCCCTGCATTGCTGCCGCCGGATCGTGTATAAGATGCATCAGCCTTCAAATAGTTGGTGTGGACTTGGCTGGGCCACTTTATTTACGAGACGAAGGAAAAGCATGGATAGTCCTTTTCACTTGTGCTGTGTATCAGGCCGTCCATTTGGAACTTGCCAAGTCTATACACCAATCTTCGAACGATAGCCGTGAAAAGATTTATCTCGAGGCGAGGACGTCCTTCGATTATCTATAGTGACAATAGCACTAACTTTGTCGGTGCAGCAGCAGCAGCTTTTAGTGTCATAGTATTAAGTCCACCTGCAGAAATGCGTGTGAAAGCAGCGAATGACGCGACAATCCTGTTAAATCAATAACTCCCGGACACTGAGATCAACCTGCAAATTTAGCATCGCAGGTTTTGGCATCTAAACCTGCTTGTAGCAGTTCCGACTACATGAGGGAGCATCCCGACAAGATCCAGGGCCCGGTGGACATGCTGTAAGGGGCAGGTGACAAACTACATAACAAGGATTTGGCATGTGCAATTGCTTCTTCACTGAAATGCAAAAAAATAATGCTGAGTGTGTGCAAGCTTTGAGATTATCAAGAAAACATGAGATGACGACCATTCAACATAAGAATCCACAATTTGCTAAACGGCAAAACCTTCGGGGAAAAGTTGGGCAACAAAACCTTGAAGATCAACCTGGCATTCTAGAAACAATTAGGAAAATTGCAATTTTTGGTGGTGCTGCAGATGACAAACGCAGAAGTCAACTTATCTTCCTGCACATTAACTGATTTGCCGGAGTTAAAGCTGGCAGGATACAACATTAGCAGAAGTGTCCCCTATTTGAGACTGATGCCAAAATGCTCAGCCAGCATAGAGGGAAAGAAACACATTACCACAGTGCCTGTAAGATTGTGCTGTGCCACTAATTCTGCACACAGTAAGCACCCAGATGGTAACTTTTGTTATCCACTGATTACACAAATGGAAGAACCTGCATCTGTTCTTACCAACCAAGTCTATTTCATCAGTCAAGATGACAAATGCCATGTAATAATTGGATTGATTGCCTGTAACAAACAATGCATGTGAAATAGTGTGCCTACCTTATCATGACTGGGATTGTGGCCAACCGACACAAACTTATGCCAGTGTCTATGCTGGAACAATAATTAAAGATGATACAATGTATGTGTGGGGATAAAAAGGCTGTAACATACAATGTCCTTACTTATGTTGCAATATGTTCAGGGAAACATGACTCTTCAACAGCAGCTATCCATCCAAAGGATTTGGATGACATTCTTACATCACACTTTATGCTGGAAGTAACCAAAGACAAGTTGGGAAACACGAAAGCCAGTTCTAATGATCACATCAGATGATGGGCCATATGAAAATCCAAGATACCATAAGGTTAAAAACTTGCAATTATTTAATGAAGATTTTTTTAAAAATTCAGTTATTTATTCAATACACAATTTAATGATTTTGAAAGGTTATTTCCTATGCCATAAAAAACTTCAAAGAGCATAGCTTTGATGCTGTGTTTTGGGCAACTAATGCCCCGGGCAGAAGTGCCTTTAACCACGTGGAGCACAGAATGGCACCTCTTAGTCACGAGCTTGCAGGAGTCATCCTTCCCCATGATCATTTTGGAAGCCATTTAAATGCTGCAGGAGTAACTGTGGATAATGATTTGGAAAGATATAACTTCTGTCATGCAGGAAAGATACTTTCTGAAATTTGGGATGGGATTGTTATTGATAATTTTCCAGTAAAAGTGGAATTTGTTAAGCCAGGTAATATACATTATCTGATATAAATATAAAGAAAATTTATTTCTATAATTTAACTTTAGCAAATCAAAATGCACCAATTCTTAAATTATATATGTATTTAAAGAAAATGCTCTAGAGCAGTGTTTCCCAACCTATTTTGGCATATCACCCCCTTTTTGGAAAAACAATTATTCACCGCCACGTTTTGGAATAAAACTTATTCCCGCCCACTTTTCGAAAAAAATATTTACACTGGAGTAGAAAGTGTAGTATAAACCGTCGATAGTAAGGCACCCTGTACAGCTGTAACACGACTCCAGCTAGAGCACTGTTGTTTGATTTGAATGGTTTACTTGTTTCCTACGGAGAGCTCAAAAAATAGTTGCAAAAAAAATTTCGCCCTCATACACTGTATATGAAATTGGGCCATTTGTCTACACTTGGTGGGGAGGCTTCTTATCTGCCTTTAAGATGTCAAGATGCATAGTGTATTGGAGGTATTAAGGGAACTGCAGCCCCCCCCTGGATCTGCTGCTGATTGTCCAGGGGGCGGCGGTTGGTCCTCAATGCCTTGCAAATTTGCCTTGGACCAATAACGCCCCCTTAAGTCTCTTCAATGCCCCCGTTGGGAAACACTGACTAGAGGTACCCATTGAAACATCAGACCAATGGAGAGCTGAGCATGTCAGAGAATCGCAGTATCTCCTACAGATTGTAAAGTGTGTAGATACAAACAGCTGCTCACCACCACGTACTCAGTTTCACCATATTCTTCCAAAAAGATTCCTTTCAAATCCAATCCCTATTAAGCACGATGCTAACCTAAGTATTTCAATTGAGAGGAGTGGTTCAGGCTCATTTTTGCAACTATTTATTAACCGTGTCAATAGGTGGTAGTATTAAAGCTTCACATGTAAATGCCTTTAAGCATGTACCTTATGACTTGTTTCTTCCATCTGTACAAACTCAGCTATAGTCGTCTCGCCAAAAGCACGAAAAAATTTTCCATCCAATCAGTGATTCGGCTTATTGATGTACTGTGTCAGGAGTAAGCGGTAAAAAGTAAAATGGCTGCCATGTTCGAAGTCAACGAAGCGGAATTTAGTTCAGTTTATGGAAACTGTAATTCAGATGATTCATTTCATTTGATACCACAAAGAGGAAATCGATAGCCCAAATGCTGTACCAGAAAAATTGTAAGTAGGTAATTATTGAAAATAAGTTTTACCTTGCTCAATAAAATAGGCCTCTGAATATGAAAAAATAGAAGTCTGCTATTCCATGCAGTAGTTTTCAGGTTGTGAGTGCTCGGCAGGGTATAACGTCACTTTTATCCAATCAATAGCATGGCTTTCCACCCTGATGGAAAAAGGAATGCTCTCAAACCCTTTAATGGAATATAGATCCAGCTATTTAATTATTTCGTGACATTCTATTGGATCACAATAGGATCCAGTGGCGCTATGATCGCACCATTAGTTTGCAAATTTTTCGACATTTATTCAAGCACGCTAGGTGGCGTGAGGGGAAAAAGGGGGAAACACCACCAAATTCAATTTAAGAAAGGGGGAACACCACTAAATTCAATTTAAGAAAGGGGGAACACCACTAAATTCAATTTAAGAAAGGGGGAACACCACTAAATTCAATTTAAGAAAGGGGGAACACCACTAAATTCAAATTAAGAACACCTTCTTGCTGCCTCGCCAGGTGGAGCGTTAGGAGTACTCAGTCAATCCGCACTATTTTAACATTCCCTCACATTCTTCATGGCGCTCCTACATTTCCCTTGACCCGCCGAATTCAAATTTTTCCATAATTTATTCCCTTTTTCGCAGCTCTTTTACATCGTTGTCTTCTCTCCTGTAGACCTATGGGCGTTGAAAAAAGGGAATCCTGTGACAAATTCGCACTCGACGGGATATAAGTGTCCTGTTCAGCCAATCTCAGGTGCTGTTTTTGGCGGGTGCCATTTTTGCTGTCCAAGTTTGCCATTGGGTTTTCAATTTTTTGGATGTTTTTCCCTTTTTTGTCTTTTATTTCTTTATGTTCCTTCATTTTGGTAGGCGCACTTTACATTTAGGGGTCCCTCGGTGGTATGGCTTGGTTTTTCTTACGGTTGTCTTTTCCTCTAGGTGGTGGTGTCGGAAGTTTCCACCTTTCGTTGTCACTAAGTGTACACGGCGCTTTGGCCGGGCGGAACTTAGAGTAAACGATTGGGGGAATTTTTGATAATATAACTCCCATCAGGTTTGGCATCTCTACTTGGGGGAGTGATGTTGGTGGGTGGTCGTTTCATTCCCATCTTCATAAACACAGGGACGAAAGCTTGGGGCACAGTGGCGACATCCTTCGCTATGTTAATTGATGCTGTATTTTTGAAGATATGAAAAATCTCATGCCGCATCAAGCCCCGCAATCTGTTGTCTCGGTCAATAATAGTAGGGTTCTGCAGGTCGAAAGTACGGCCAATGTTACTCATAACATGGTTGGCCATTGAACTTTGGAAGAAATCATGTGCATTGATCCTTGTTCTGTGGTTGTACAACCTTTCTTTTAGCTTTTTTGTAGTGTGACCAATGAACACGGCTTCACAATCTTTGCAGTTGACCTGGTAGACCACCTTAGATCTGTCCATGAGATGCGTAGGATCCTTTTTTCCTGGCAAGAACGCTGTTATTGTGCGGTTGCACCTCGGCGCTAATTTCCAGGTGGAAAGGATCCACAAGCCGTTGGAGTTTCGGTGTCGTTGCTCCCATCGCCAGGAGGCTCACATAAACTTTCCGTTTGGCTCCTTCTTCCACGTCTTGTTTTTTCCTCGGGTGTTTTGCCCTATTCAAGCACTGCTTTATAAAGAACTTCGGGTAATTGTTTGCCAACAAGGTGTTGAAGGTCTCGTTGATTCCACCGCTTGTTTGAATATCGCGGTGGCGACAGCCCTTTTTGTGTGGATGAGGTGAGCCGACCTAAAGTCCAGGTGGCGTCCACAGTTTGTGGTTTTCTTATAAAATTCAGTGGCGATGGTTCCATCCGTCCGCCGAATTACCTTGACGTTGAGGAAAGGTAGCGCCATATTAACTTTTTCCTCCATGGTAAACCAGAGTCGCGAATGGAAAGAGTTCAGCAAGTTAAGTAGCGGGATTTTTTCGTTTTCTTTAATGATGCACCAGATATCATCCACGTAGCGTCTGTAGAACAGCGGAGTATTGGTCTTGTTCAGCAGCTTCCCTTCCACGTGTTCTAATACTAGGTTTGCGATGATCACATTATTTCGGACCTGTTATTAAAATTTGTAGTTTCTAGAAGTCACTTGATAATTGGGTATCAGTAATGGGGTATTACTATTACAAGAGTAAGGGTTAGTACTTTTTGAGGTTGCTTCAAGTTAGTGAGCGGAAAATTTAATACAGGGGTGATAGTAAAGAATAATATAAGAGCTCAGTTTTTCAAATATTTTGGTTACTGTTGTGTTTTGCCAGGGGATGTTTGTATGTTTGGATACCTTAACGCATATGTAATTTGACTTGATTTAATAAATGTAGCACCTGATGATGGCATTCACTTGCTGAAACGTCGTGCGTTGAAGAGGGAAGGAATTGGCTGCGTCAAGCTTTATCTATCGTATTCGATACGCCCAGCCACAGAGAAGATGGTTTGCCTAGATTTACTGGTCTGAGTGATGCCATTTTTTCGTTCTTTTGACGAGACGACTATAGAAAAGCGTACTTGCAAGTACTCATCATTATGCAAGTTACAATAAGTTATATATGCAACCATATAACTTATTTTTTACAGAAATTGTGGAGTTTACCATGCAACATTGAAATTTCTGGACAGGTATAACACTACCTGCAAACCTCAACACAAACATCTCCCAAAAAGGCTGTACGTATCGGCAATGTATGCGGCAACGGGAAATGATGGCTATCCTTGTTGATGATTTAAATGAGGAATTTGCAGTGGTTTGATGAGGCTGATTTGGATGTCCAGGTATTTTATTATGTGCATAGTAATTTAAGTAAATATAACATCAGCTCGACGTTTCGACGACTTAACGCCTTCATCAGGAGCTACATTTATTAACCATAAATTTAAATTCAAATAAACCAAACGTTTACATAGATCCAAATTTATAAACATATGCGTGAGCATATTCGGCATGCACATGAGTCAGGGAATTAAGATGACCAAGTTTCAAGAACAAAATGGCGCGTGCATTTGTGTGTACGTTATTTACCTGAGCATAAACATTTGTATTACCTTAAAAACGAAAGATTACTTCATTTCTACAACAAACAGAAGTAGGACAATACCCCACCTCATTTTCCTGCCAGTTTACAAAGGACAACGAATTTCAGCAAGATAGTTTAATTGAGCTAGGACTAGGTGGCGCTAATTTGGTAAGTAGGTGTGAAATTTTTAAATTTTCAAGAGAATCCCGCTTCTCGTAAACGGCGCTCTAGCTAAAGCTTTGGAGGGAAGTTTGAGTTATGACTAATAAGTTATTCCTTCTTTTGCAGCCCTAGCGTACCGAATCCTTTTTGCAACGTGGCCAATAGGTGTGACAAACTGTGAATC
The DNA here is from genome assembly GCA_034695085.1 of Cylindroiulus punctatus. Taxonomy (NCBI): domain Eukaryota; kingdom Metazoa; phylum Arthropoda; class Diplopoda; order Julida; family Julidae; genus Cylindroiulus; species Cylindroiulus punctatus. The sequence goes on along the minus strand of JAQFYZ010002802.1, from coordinate 3,983 downwards.
TTGGGAGAGATTGCTGGATGAAGGGATGTAACAACCTCAGTTCCCCCAAAGTATTAGATCAGGACAGAGGGTTCAGGGGACTGGTTTTAAAGGAGAACTTTTATATCTTAAGCAACAAGGATGCTATAAACATCGCAAAAGACTTAGGAACAGTCCCCCCAGTATTAGTGCCAACTTTGGTTAAGCTAGGTATGAACAGGCCACCGACCAATTCGATGCCAGACAATGCTCAAAACGTTGCCAGTCAAAATTATAAGAAAGCTTCCCCGATAAAATCCCAACGTTTTCAAAAACTTAACTTAGCAAGTAACTTGGACGTTAGATACAAGCTGCCAACCCCCCCTAGAATTAATCGGCCCCCCAAACGCAAAAGCAGTGATAAAACATCAAATCACGTTATTGGCTCACCAAACATAGTCTCTCCAACTGCTGCAAAACCCAATGCTACATCACCTGTGAAACACACCCACACTCGCTACCCATTACGAGGCGTATTTCAACCGCAGGGTGACACAGGCGCCAGATCCAAAATATTGCAAAAATGCAATAACGATGATTGTTACATCCCTTCATCCAGCAATCTCTCCCAAGATTCACAGTTTGTCACACCTATTGGCCACGTTGCAAAAAGGATTCGGTACGCTAGGGCTGCAAAAGAAGGAATAACTTATTAGTCATAACTCAAACTTCCCTCCAAAGCTTTAGCTAGAGCGCCGTTTACGAGAAGCGGGATTCTCTTGAAAATTTAAAAATTTCACACCTACTTACCAAATTAGCGCCACCTAGTCCTAGCTCAATTAAACTATCTTGCTGAAATTCGTGAATGAGGTGGGGCATTGTCCTACTTCTGTTTGTTGTAGAAATGAAGTAATCTTTCGTTTTTAAGGTAATACAAATGTTTATGCTCAGGTAAATAACGTATACACAAATGCACGTGCCATTTTGTTCTTGAAACTTGGTCATCTTAATTCCCTGACTCATGTGCATGCCAAATATGCTCACGCATATGTTTATAAATTTGGATCTATGTAAACGTTTGGTTTATTTGAATTTAAATTTATGGTTAATAAATGTAGCTCCTGATGAAGGCGTTAAGTCGTCGAAACGTCGAGCTGATGTTATATTTACTTGGCTGCGTATTTCTTTCAACAATTACGACACTCCCAGCCACAGAAAAGATGGGTTCTGTTGATAGTAATTTGAGACAGAAATTAATACAATATTTTTGTGTCAACTAACTTGTAATTTATTTCTTTAGAATTATCAGGTTCCATCAAATACAGATGCAAATAAGGCTCGTGATTACTGATGTCAATGAATGGCTGCATCCCACATGGGAAAATTATGATTAAAGTTGTTAAACATGCACCTGTCAATGTTTTAGTGGCAAGGGGGGAGGGTAAGCCTTAAAATGGTGATGTAATTTTTAGGGGTAGGGGTAGGGCTGTTGGTTACACTATGTTATAAAAATATATTTTAAGTGTTCTCACATTTTTCTGTGTGGCAAGCTAATACGGTATGCTTTTACCGTATGTGTGGCGCCATCTAGTGCCCACATCCCGCTGCATCCTACTCTCTGTACTCTGTAGTGGCGCCACCTAGTGATGGCGACACAGCAATGATTACTGTATGTTTTTCTGCTGCTTGTTATTGTTGCTGCATTAAGTTTTCGAACAATAAATACATGTATTCATTTATTTAATCATCATCTAACAATCTCTTCATCGGTTACATGGCGCAGTCGACGAACTCCTTTAACAACCACTCTGCAAGCTGTTTACTCGAGGAACAAGGTTGTAATTTGTAATTTCAAACAAGCTAACTGGGAATCTGCCCGCATCCTGCAGATGCCATTATAAAGTCAACTTCTTGACCCAATGCACCATTTTTATTGCCTATAAACTTGTCTGCGCACCGCAAATCCACTTTTTCCTCCCATCACCTAACTTTTTTTTACAATTTCTACATCACGCGCAGAAGCAGCACAGCAACATTCCCGTTAAGTCCCGTAAAACATCAGTTCTCATGAAAACCATCCTTTGTTTTCATGTTTTCATCCCCACTTCTCTTATCATTTCTCTTTATGTTCATTAGTGTTATTATTTTATATGTCAAAAAACAAAAAAAACATATACTTTTTCAGCCATAAGGGGTATCTCCCCTTCGTGCTATGTTATTATTGTTGAGTGGGCAAACTAAGGCAACAATCGATATCTATTATACTATTCCCGATGAACTTATCTCGCACATGAAAAATGCTCTTGTCACCAAGGCGGCATACCATCTTCTACCAATGAGCAGTAGGAAAATGGATCTTGCCATCCGCATCACCACCGACAATGCATACCGCAAGAACATCGGCACTCTGAAAAGTTTAATCGACAGTCATGCTTCATTCACTACGGTCAGTCAATCTGCCACTGTCCTGTCATCTACACCGAAAACTGCCAGTGACAGCGACAGACTTGTCGATGCCCTTCAACGTCTTCAGCCACCGCAGCTTCAGATCGTCTCTTACCACGATGCAATCCAGTCTATCCCTCAATTTTCTGGTGCCATCACCGAAAATGAACCCATCGATGAACCCAGAAAGCTGAGAACACCACCAAAGGTGCCAAATGGTTGCCGGAGCTGACCTTGCTTAACGCTTCCACCCAACTGACATGTGAAGCCAGCCACTGGCACAACGTTGATGGTTTGCTTTTCAGCACATGGACCGAATGGAAGGACGCAATCTCCCAATGTTTCTCATTACACATGAACCCTGCCAAGTTCATCACCTACAACTCAACACGTAAACACTTACAATCAGAAACTGTAGCTGCATACATGACCGAGAAAAATGAGATGTTGCAAAAATCTCCATTCCCATTACACAAGGTTGACAGTCACCATGATCATCCAGGACATCCCTGGCTGCGTGACTGCCATTTCACCTGCAACTCCGCCTTTGCCCGTCAGTTGCTGACCTTGTCGGACGGACACATCTGATTGACCAGTTCTGCAGCCTCAAGTCTTCCGATCCGAGAACCGAAGACACCAGCAAAAATAACGTCAAAGATTAGTCAAAGAGCTCCCATCAGGATCGCAATGATAACAAAAACAAAATTCCGAAGTGAAACACCAGTATACATGCTTACTATCCCAGCAAGGACAACCCCGACGACATGATTTGCTACTGCTGTCACAAAACTGGACATCGTCTTACATCTGTCCAAATCCCTCACCAATAAGGAAAAAGCTGCCAAACCCTACACTTTCACCAAATGCTGCGAGCTTCACACCTGCAAAAACCGAAGGTCACACCAACAGCCTGTGAAGACTCCTATTCCGTCCATCCTTTTTTGTCACTCCAGTACATGCTTTGCTGTCACTTGTTCAAGTGACAATCACAGGTTATGTTGCTACCATGTATGTTAATTTCATTTTTTTGAGTTCTTTGCATCATATGTTGAATGCTAACACGTTTGTAATGATAATTAAGAGTATTCTTTGAATAAATAGTAACTGAAGAAGCTGTTTTATCCACCTGGATAATTCGTGCTAATATACGACGGAGATAAGGAATTGATGGAATTAATCGTTTATAATGACCAGTCAAGTTGGTGAGTTTTGATAACTAAAGAGTTATGAGAATTTGCTGTGTTCTACAAATTATTTCATACAAAATCCCAGTAAGAGAAAAGATGGTTGAAATAAAAAGGGTGGAACATGCAATGGCTGCAGCAGGTGAAGAGGTATGGGGCGAAATTTGGAATAGATGTATTCATGAATGCGTTCCAGTTGAGAGACCGACTTTATGGAATAAAGGCAAGCCCGGTGACGGATTCCCGGGAAAGTGCCGTCGCGACAGTCACAGCGGCCAAACGAACGACTAAGACAGCCCCAAGTCCTGGCTTACCGACAAAGGACGGTTCGCTTCGCCTTTGGCACCAACGTCTCGCGCACACGGGCCAGGACATGGTCAGACGCATGTCCCAGGG
>JAQFYZ010002801.1:0-15464 GCA_034695085.1 Cylindroiulus punctatus | reverse complement strand
AGGAAAGGCGTGTTTGTTGATCTACATTTTATGCTGGGTGTCCCTAAAGTCACAACGCACTTGTGATGGGCCTTAAAAGTATCTAGTAAGTGTTCTAGTACTATCGTTAGGAAATTGCACGTTCATGTCTGTTATTTAGTTACGTCTTTCACGCGTTTTCCGGTGTTATCATTCACCAAAAAATGTTTGCATTGAAAGAATTACATGTACATGTACAGGTACAGTACTTGTATTTGTAAAGAATTCCAGTGGCGGATCTAGGGGGTGCCCAGGGTGCTGCCGCACCCCCCTTGACCCCTTGCACTCAAAGGGTCAAAGGTTTAATCAAAGCGTATCGAAGGAAAGGGGGCCCCTTTGACTTGCAACAAAATAAGCTATAAGGAAGGGATAATCACTGAAGGGATTCATTCTCGAAATTCTAAGGGTTCAAGGCCTACACTGTACATTCAGGTCAAGAAAGGGGAATTTAAGGAATTTTTGGGTAACTAAAACGCCTAATTTCGACATGATCCAGTTGGTCATTTTTAGCACTGCAAGTGTCGATTCGTACTGTACATGCAAACATCACTGTCCAGTTTATACAGGTTTTCTTTGAATTTCTCTTGCTTTTGAATCGTTTAGAAAAAGCTTATTGCTTCAACTTTTAAAGGTTTGTACTTTGTAATAGGTTCAATCACTCCTACAAAGAATACTGTTGTGCAAGGTGAGTTACATGTATTTGTGAAAAAGTTACAGTATTTGATTTCATATTTTCTTTTCAAACTTTGATTTCGAAATCTCCGTTGTTTCACACTTCTTGATTTATTTTCGATGAATTTATTTGACTGAACGGCTAATAATAATAATTTAATAATAATATTTTTGTTAGAAAATTTCGTAAAAACTTTCATTATGAATTACTGTACCATTTTTGGAACACTGCATGAACATCCGTCACAGTGCGTAAATGTAAGGAAATGACATGAGACAACGCCTTGGGTCGAATATAGACGTAAATGCTTTATTAAAAAACAAAGTTTTATAAAACAGCAGTGATGGCATCATCAGTCCCTGAAGGTGCGTTAACGCTGTATAACAAAACAGAGTAAAACAAAAAAAATTGCTATTGAATTTGTTGTATTGTGGGTACTGGTAAAGTCGAAATGTTATGTGATGTACATTCAAACTTTCTTCTCATTTTCAAATGTGTTGTACTCCCTTCATATTTTGCAACATAGTGGAAAACGTCATCACATGTTCCCTCTCATTTTGAAAAAAAAAATATATACAAAGTTAGGGACGACGGACGATGGGGGTATAAATGTAGCCGCGTAGGGTTGACATTTTAGTATCGTCTTGGACAGCTTTAGAGGTAAGTTGGTTGTGAAAGCCCTGGTCTCACATACACTGTAAGTCGATGTTCTGTATACAATATTTTATGGCACATTAAAATGATTAAATGCGACGTCTCAAGTGTATAAATTTTATTAGAATGTAAGGTTTGCATGCAAACAGTGTGGATGACATTCATTATCATACTCGAACTTTCCCTATTGCGCAGCACAACAAAAGTTTTAAAAACGAAAGTGTAATTTGATTTTTGTACCTTTAATAGAAGTTTGTTATGGACGTGCAATTTCCTAACGATGGTAAAGCCCTAGGTAAAACTCTCTATTAGAGAGTTTTAGGAGATCGTATTACGCTACGCTATTTCTTAACCGAATGCAATAGCGTATCATGTTACAGCAAGAAATAAAAAGTAGTTTTAGGGTTCACATCAATTAACGTTACTCCTTTCCTTAAAGCGCCATAACTTTCTTCAAACTTTGTATTCAAATTGCTTTGTGTTGATTGCCGCCAATTTCCAATTACGAAATAACCGGTGAAACAGCGGGATTTCCCCCCTACGCTATACGCAAAAAATAGGGTGATCGCGTTACGTTAACGATTCACCCTTCTACGTGCGCAGGCGCATTAGCCTTGTCACGTGCTAATAGCGGGTGCGTGCAAACCGAAATACGATATCCTAAACCTCTCTATTGTACTTAGCGATTAGTATGAAAGTATGAGCCCAAAAAAACGCAAGTTTAGTAGGGCTTTACTTAAACTTTCGTTGTGCTACGCAAAGTGACATGTCTGTTATTCAGTAACGTATTCCACACGTTTTCCGATGTCATCCTTGACCGGTCACATGATCCACATCATTGACTTTGATTTCTATTTTTTTTTTCAAGTGTCTTATTTTGTAAACGATCAATTATCAATACTTTTTAACCATCGATCACATTAACTCAGTCAAATCTTTTAGCACGAATTTATCCCCGACGCGTTTCGTCCACGTGCATAGACTCATCAGGGGGATAACACTAAAATAATAAACGTTCTCCAACGTATTTTTAAACACCACAACGTCACTTTTGTGGTGGCGAACCCTTGCGGGAGGCGTCAGAAACCGAAGAATTTACAGGTTAAAATGGCTCATTACAGTAGGCTAAAGAAAGGCCAAAAACCACATATTTTTCCCCATCAAATTCTCGTTCCAACTCCGTATATTTTCAGAAAATTTGAAACATCAAAACTCACCCATGACTGGTAGTTGAAATACTTTTTTAACCATCGATTTGACTGTGTTAATGTGATCGATGGTTAAAAAGTATTTTTACTAAAAGTCATGGGTGAGTTTTGGTGTTTAAAATTTTCCGATCAACTATCAAGTTTGATTTTTGCGCGGGTTTTTGCACTTGTGGTTGCTATCGCCATCTAACGTGCGCTACAGCGCTTTAGCCAAAGCCGTGAACTGATTTCCAGTTTCACTTCTACGTGGGGAATTGAATATGTGTACAACGTACATGGTACGGTGGATCTGGTCACCCTGTGGCAATGCTGTTGAATTGGATTTGAACGCCGTTGAAAAATGGCGTTTCTCTTCACTTTGGAAGAAGCGAAATCTTTGCTGGATGATCCGGACAGTTGCTTCAAACTTGTCACGTCGACCAGGACGATAGCCTTGCCGCACTATTTCGCCGGCGATCATCGACAGGGCGTCAAGGAGTTGCTCAATTTGGGTTTAAAGCGCTATTCGGAATCGTAAGTGTCAGCAAGCCTACTTCCATGCTTGCACTAAAATTTTGCCGCCTATTTTCATGTTTTCAGCTCCGCGTTATATATGACGGGGCTGCACCTCGAAAAACTACACCGTTGGCAGCTGGTTTGGCTGCGTTTTGTGAGGCTAAAGGAACCCGATTCTGACAAGTTGCAGATATAAGCGATGCTTCGAAACACGTCTCATTGAGCACGTGTTAGAGACATTGTACCCTACTTCACGAAGGGGCCATTCACAAATTAGGACAAATTAGGGCTATTATCCCCCCTAGGCAGATCCTTTAAAGTAGCGTTTATTGGACCTAACCTAGCACGTACACATAAAAAGAACAACCATCAAAATACGCGTTAAACATAAATTTAACCATGATTCAAGTTACCAATTGACATTGTATAAGGCTCCTTTTTATGTTGAAGGCAAGTAGGGGTCTTATGAAATTTGTAAAAATGTATCTCGTCAAAAGATAATAAACAAGTTAGAGAGAAAGAATCAAAAACTTTGATTACTATTGGTTAGTTCCTGAGTTTTTTGGATTTTGAACAATAGCTAAGCGGAACATCGATGAGAAAACGATGGCCATTAGCCAGAGGTGGTTTTACTAGGTTCGGCAAATTCAGCGCAAGACCGTACTCCGATGTGGTTGTACATAACATAACTCACTCGGAGAGCCAGTTTGGGTTGAGGCCTGAATGGCCTAAGAAATACAAGAATAACATGACAAAGTGCAGCAAAGGCAAAAAGGCCAAAGGACTAATAGACTATAGAATGACTAAATGCGAAGTGACGTTAGCCTGGTGCAGCTGGAGTGGCCAAGGGTCATTCCCCCTTACTTTGTGAGGAGGTCAAAGATGACAATCTTGTTATGTGCTAAGACAGCAGTAGATAAAAGGGTTTGATTTGGCATCCTATTGACATAGGGGAGCTTGAACTGATGACTTTCTACTTCTGCACCTGTCCACATCTCAAGGAGCTGCTAATTTATGTTTCTCATTGGTCCAGTGTAGTTGCACTGGTGACAACCATGGGACATGAACCATGACAATAATGGGAGTTCAACACAGACCTTGGGAGATTAACACTCCCAAATGCATTCGTAGCTGCTCAACACACAACACGTTCCTCAACAGCCTATCCTAACTGATATACCTATGGGAAAGGTGTCACTCTGCTTCAGAACAGCACAAATTAAGTCGGTGAATTTTCGGATTTCGACCACGTATTGGCATGCCTTTCATACGCTCCATTTTCATCCAAAATGACTAATGCTTGACAGCAACACTAGTAAGGGGATGCTCATTCAAATATTGTCTTCACCTTTTCACTGTTTTAGACAGGAAACTACGGTTAGCGGCAGTATGTTACCCTCGAGGGTAGCTGTGAGAAATTTGTCAAGTTGCAGATAATTCCTCGCTAAATGGTAGGCCAACGGTTACCTGTTTCAGCAACTGATTTCCACATGTTAAGTTGGTCTAAAAGTTAGGGTGGTCAATCGACCTTTGTGAACTGGGCCTTATTAATTGTGTAAATTATGTGTAATTCTTGCCTAGGCTTATAAGCATAGATGTACTGCCGGACATTTTTATCATGCTTATATATGTACTTGGCCATCCTTATTCATTTCTTATGTGCAATTAAATGCTTTGAAAAGTTTGCTTTGAAACTGCGACTGGGTTATTACTAACTTTCTTTTACTTTCTCTTCAATTTCAGATTAGATGGAATTCTCGTGGCATATTTTAATACGTCGATCATCAATCGGAATGCATGCATCATGGAAGATCAATCTTATTTTAAGTTTGATGTTAAGGCAGACTTTATAGTATTTCGACCACAAATTGGCTGCACGTTGAAGGGTAAGCACAATTAGGAATGATGTCAAGGATATGGTTCATGTGAAAAATGCTCAAGTTTTGGGAAAGAATCGAAAATAGGGAAAAATCCATTTAAAAGAAATTTCTTAAAAATCAGTCAATTGGCGGAAGACTGAGGAAATCTGGAATTTACACTTTTTTACTCTGTAAACATAGGCTTACTAGAGTTTTCTTAGTCCTGGAAATTTCCAATTTTAAATTGGACATTAATGTCTGGTATAGTACTCAAAATCTATCGTTTATGTGTGCATTTTTGTCAAACAATTTCGCCTATGACATATCTGTCATTATTTCTTTTCTATGATTGTCTTGTGCAGTCTAAAGTATTAGCGTGCTTAAACGCTGCATCGAACCGTAGTGAGTAACCATAACTCATAAATTCAATGGTGAAACCATTCTTGTCATATGATACAATAAACAGTTTCGTTTCTTTAGATATACCAGTTCCTTTTGACGAAAGTAATATTTTTAAGGGATTTAAGACACTGCAACATATTTTTGATATTTTAGAAGCGCATGGATAGTCGTTCTGATCTGTGTCAATTTAATAACTGTTGGTTTTGTTCTTGCTTAGGAGTTGTTAACAAATGCAGTTCTGGTCACATTGGCTGTTTGGTGCACGGCCACTTCAATGCGTCCATTTTCAAACAGCACGAAGATCAGTGGAATAGCCCACGCATTGAGGTGGGAAGCGTGGTTACGTTCGAAGTCACAACTCTCGACCTGTGTAGCAAGATAATCTTCATACGAGGGAAGTTGCTTGGAGTGCAGTAAGTACATTACACTTGTATACTAGCAGGTGGCACTAATATTACTTTTGTCGTACGTACTGTCGAGTCCATCTTTTGCGGCTTTCAAATTGTATCATCGGCTCAGTGTTCAATTCTAAGCCTGACAAACCCAAACAGTAGTCTCAGACATTGGCGTTCGTGGCCAATTTATTGCTGGTGATCCAGTCTGTTGATGGCATTTTTGCTCTGTAAACATCTCATATGCATAGCTCGAACGGTGGCTACCTTACAGGTTGACAGCTTTACCTTGAAAACAGGGAAACAGGGCATTTGAGATGAAATGACGGTCTTGAGGGAAAATCAGGAAATTTGTAATGGGTTGGATAGGATTTTCCATCTAGGCGTATTATTTACATTGCATATCCATGAAAGTGCATGTATGGAAGAGATTACCCAACAGCTCTGGAATAATTTAATAATAATGAAAGCCAACAGGTAGTTTTGGGGAGGTGTATGATGTCATAATGTTGGTGGGGCGGGGGTAACCGGATGGTGACAGAAATTTCAGTTTTTTAATACATTCGAACATTAGTCATCCAGTTTTGAGAAAACGTATCTTACCTATGGTGCTGCATTAGTCTTGTCAAAATGTGCTTCGGACGACTGAAATTCATTATTTATGCTGTAACTGATACAAATTTTTCTCATTTGGAGATTTTCTTGCTGCAGTACTACTGCAAACAGTTTCCTCAGCGTGTGTATATTTCACATTTCATTAGTTTGCTTTTTCTTACAAGACTGATCAACTCGTCTTCTCCCGCAGCAATTCCGTTTGCAATAGTTAATGCCACCCCATTCTTGCCAAAAATGACATTGTCACCCCACGTTAAGACGAGAGGATAGCTAAACTAATTAACGCGCTTCATGTAAGAATAGAATTGAAAGTGCAACTTGCTCGAGAGGTGATTACCAAATACATTACCAAATGGCAACATGCTAAGCTGTTAAGTGATAAAAGCGCGAACAACAATGTTGATATCATTTCAAACTGTGCTTACGACCAGGTTGGTTGCAAACTCAAGTGCACTCAGGAGACCTGCTGGTTTGAAACTTGCCTTGGCCTGGGTGTTTCTAAGAAAGAAACGTTTTCGTCGTTGGCGTACCAGACACAGACACACAGACCTGCTCTATGAAACACACTTATTACAAAAGTCATCGAGGTTCAGGCAACTATTACAATAAGTAAGGTGAATGCAACATTTGAATGTACCATGACATCCAGCTGGTCATCATCGCAGCAGTAATTTCGTTCTGGGCGAATGGCAAAATGCATTTTGCTGTAGAGTCGCTATTTTCATATGGTACGTTGTTCTGAGCATCACACTGCCTCCTGGTTGAATTCTTGATAAATAGTTTCCTAGTCTGAAGATTTATTTTGCACGGGGATAATAATTCTACGTTACTGTTTCCAGGGAGCCTGACTCTACTTGTCTTCAGGAAAGTTATGTCACTGACTTCTTTCCGAGTAAAGGAAATACCATCCAAATAGACTGTTCCGGCTCTGTGAATAAAATCAAGTTCGAGACAGATTCGGACGATGACAGTGATTTGGACAGCTCGAAAATTGTGCACTTGGACGCTGATCGGGAATCGAGCAAAAGCCCGAAATCTGCCAGAAAAGCTAATGCCACTGCAAAGCAGGACTCGAGTTTTAACGTTTCGTCAAGCTTGGGTATCGAGGGCACTTTAAGTCCATCTAAGACCACTCCCAAAAAAGTGTCAAAATCTAATTCGAATGCTGAAAACACTTTGGTGAAGGTTGAACCAAACGCAACTCCGTACATTGCAGAAATCGTCAAAAAAGGAGCTAAGGTAGCTGACATTGCATCACAAAGTGATTCTGCAGACCCACCTGCAAAGAGTGTAAAAAATAAAAGCAAAACTGCAGGTTCACCAGCCAAAAAATCACCCAAAAGGATTGCCGAAAAACCCGCAACTTCGGTTAAGAACAAGCCTGCAGATGGTGGGGAAGTCAAACAGGAGGATTTTGAAAGCATCGAGGGTTCAGACATTAGTTCGCTCGAGGAGGACGAAATCAACAATATATTCTTGCAGGTATTGCAAGAGCAAGTCGCGAAAAAGAACACGCCCATGAAGAAGAATAAAAGTGATGGCGAAGACAAGAAGAGCAAGAAAAAAGGCGACAGTGAGGACGAGAAGAGCAAGAAGAAGAGTGACGGTGTAGTCAAGAAAAGCAGGAAGAAAGCTGACGATGAAGGCAAGAAAAGCAAGAAGAAAAGTGATGATGCAGAAAAGAAAAGGAAGAAGAAAAGTCGTAAAGAAGATAAGAAAACCAAGAAGAAAAGTGGTGATGAAGACAAGAAAAGCAAGAAGAAAAGTGGTGATGAAGACAAGAAAAGCAAGACGAAAAGTGATGATGAAGACAAGAAAACCAAAAAGAAAACTGATGATGAAGACAAGAAAAGCAAGACGAAAAGTGATGATGAAGACAAGAAAACCAAAAAGAAAAGTGATGATGAAGACAAGAAAACCAAAAAGAAAAGTGATGATGAAGACAAGAAAAGCAAGAGGAAAAGTGATCACAAAGACAAGAAAAGCAAGAAGAAGAAGTCCAAGAAGGAAAAGACTGAGTCCGAAAGTAGTTCTAATGAAAAACGAAAAAGAAAGTTGAGCGAGACTTCGGAGACATCAGCAAAGCGCAGGAAGGAATCCTAGAAGGAAGTGCCAAGGAAACAGTGAGGTAGACCCTTACCTACATACTGCATATTCATTCCCCATCTTTCTCATTGTTTTACAGAGCTTTTATGAAGACAGCATTAATACTATTGTTATTTTTATAGTACAAGGCTTTAAGAAAACTATTTGGTTGATAAATGTATTTTAACTGACATGAAAGGTGTGCTTTAAAAATTTTAAGCTGACTTCTCCCGGGACCCTGCACTGTGAATGTTAAATTTTCAGAATTACGTCCTGATCAAACAAAAACAAATTCATAAAAGTAACTTATCAGTTTATGCATAGGGGCCCAATTGCTCGAAATATCGATGGTGTAGTGGCCATGGAACAACAAAACTAGTTATTATTGTGCCAACACATGTGGTAGTAGGCCCCGAATTGAATGGTTTAATAATCCCAACTAGGCCATCGATATATTTCTCATGGTCTCATTAATTTTTATATGACTTTTTTCGTTTTAAGTTATATTACGCTGACTTATTGCACAGGATGAAAAATGAACTGCTGATGACAACAATATTTCAAGCAATCAGGCCTTTGATCTTATTCTGCTGAATAACTGGTACATTGGAGTTATTTTTTTAAAATTTGATTTCATTGTTTGCTCAGTGATTCTGAAATATGACATAGACGTTATTGGTTCCTGGACAGGGTTTATGCGAAGTTAATGCGAAGCTCCCAACTGCGATGTATATCCAAAATAAGTACTAATTTCTTGATCATTAAAAAGTGTTCCAAATATAGTGTGCATTTTGGTGACAAAGCACACAGTGTATTTACATGTATATGCAAGCAATAAGCAGCTTTAGGCGTGGAATGTGAGAAATACGTGAATGAATTCGACAGTGGAACTTTCGGCCTGAACCAGCCACGGAAAATTCCATCCTTTAATTCACCATGCCTAAGATTTTTCAATTTCTGCATGTAAGCATAATGATTCCTTAATGTCCAGCAACCATCTGTATGAGATCTTGTAAGTGATGGGTAATTCTGTCCAGAACTCGCTCTCCGTGAAAGTGATCCTTATCATATTTCCATAATCATTCTTTTTTCATTTGATTGGTGTTTTTTTCTGAACAGTAAATTTTTTATGAAATACTTTGCGTGTTGCCAATACATTTTATTGATCATTGTTTCGATGTAGCACTAGTTCGAGCCTTGAATTTTTCTGCTCACTTTCATTCTAATTTTCTTAGTTTTTGAACATCTTAGGAATTGATCTCGGGGCTTTCCTGAACGACGAGAAAGGCAAAAACTGCTCACAGTCTCACAGTTATCTTACACATATCAGAGTGTCTGCATGTCGTGAAAGTTATTTTCCTGACACATGATAAATAACAGAAAACGGTAAAATGAAATTTCAAGAAAATACTATCGAAATCATGTCATGAAAGATCATGGAAGACTTGAAATTATGGTCTTGGAATTCACTGGACTTTATAGTAGTCGGTTCTCCTTCAACCTTTCATGAACTGATATTCAACATTTTATTACCTGCCAGTTTCCAAATATTTTGTCGACTAACAATTGCAAGTAGTTGACCTTTGAAATTTATTTTCAGGCAATAATAAAATGTTTGGTAGAATAGTACAGTGTATCCTGGGATGTCTTCTGAACATCCCAGGATCCAAAATATTTTAATAATCATACTTGTGTTCAACTATGATGTCAAACACTTTGGAGGGATGGGGGTGTCAACCAAATGCAGTCATCATTATTTATAGGAAAAATTTTATTTGATTTTGTGTGACTTGATTTGCTCTTTTTGTTTTGGTGCAAAATTTCCTCGAGTCGAACTTTTTTGGCCAATGATCATATCATCCCTTGGAAACTGAATGTGGATGGATGGATATACATTATGTATGTATATGTATGTATCATGATCGACCCCATTCAATATGTACATGTACACTAAAATATATATAAATCCATATGGGAGGTTAGCTTTTTTTCACTTACTCTGGGAAAGTCAGTAAGTTTTGTTTTATCAAATCTCAGTGGGAACCCTGTTTAAAAATGATGGAATTTACGATATGAAATCACTAGACGCCATCCAAATAAATGGCGCAGCTTTTTTTTTGCCGTGGAAAACAGTAAACTCCGGCTGTCTGTTCCATTTCACTGGATGTATCCTGATCATTGTAGGCAGTTTCATTTTTGTTAATCCTGCAAATGCGATGGATCATTATTTGGTTATTCTTTCAAGGATCAGCTGTTCCTTTTTTCGAAAGTGCAACTTTGTAATATTTTTAAAATTTGGAATATGCTCATTTGCATGGCGTATTTTTATCAAATGGCAACAGCTGTTTTTTTCCGAATAACTGAAAAATTGCAATATGTAACAAGTGAAATATACATGTTGTATGCAATCCTTTAGTACAGCCTTTCTCAACATGTTCTGGCACACGCACATGTTCTGGTAGTCATGATTTCATCATTAAAATTTAAATTACCTAATCACTGTCTTCCACACAATCTCAAACCAACACCACTGTCATCTCCGTGCTAAACTCTATGAGGGTGGCTGTACTGATACTATAAGGCTGTGTGGAATACAGTAATGTAGCAAATATTAATTTTAATGATGTCATAACTGCCAGAACATGCTAGTGTGTTTGGCTATAAAATTAAAGACGGTACCAGGGAATTGGACTAGACTAATTAATTGTTAATTGTTAATAGACTAACATGCTCGCCAATACATTTATGGCTTCTGATTTTCGTTTTTTTTTTACTTATTTAAATATTGCTTATTAGAACTTCCTCAAAGTCTGAGCACGTTGCATACAAAGTGTATATTGCACTTTTTATTTATTGCAATTTATTTCAAAGTTAGTTAGAAAAACAGCTGGTGCCACTGTAAATTGTATTCTCAAATTGTGCAAACTACAGGCGTAAGGGATACAGAATGATAATTAGCTGGTTCTGAATCGGACCCAGATTTAAATAATGAGCAAGGGTTCGCATCCTTTCACTCCCTTAGAACAGATCCAATAATTTGGGTCGAAAAAAAACATATCTTTTCAACCCATCCTGGCCTACAATTTTACACATTATTTTGTCTATAAACATAGGCAAATCTGGTAAAACAACTTGCATCCAGTAAAGAAACGATTTGGTTTGGATTTGACAATTTATAATATTGGCTGGCTCTGTGTCTGTTAGGCCAATTCGGGAATTGTTGAACTTGTGCCGTATAAATAAAATTCGGATGCGACTCCATATCATTGGTCGATCACTTGGGATTCAGATGCAGTTGATTCAACAGGTTGCATATCATTGGTTTATTACAGTTTGTATGCCATCAGATGATGGAATTCTCTTCTAAATGCTTCCTTCAATAAATTAATTTAACAATGATGGTATCCACCCATATGCAGTGCTAACAGTCGAATAACAGGGTTCATACGCACCTGGAAAGTCAGGGAAAGTCAGGGAAGAGAAAAATGGTCAGTGAGAGTCAGGGAAAACTACGTTTTTTGCTGTAAAATAAAAAAATAAAATTGAAAAATAAATTCCATCCCAAAAAATACCCAAAAAATAATTTTTTACGTGTTTATTAATTATTTTGAGATTTCTGCTGACCATTTCCAAAAGTTGATATTAATAAACATTATATTTTTCCAATGAGCAGGTTTAAAAAAATTTTCTACACGATTTATAAGTCAGGGAAATTTACTTCGGTTGTCAGGGAAATGATTTTGTAAATTTTAGTATGAACCCTGAATAAATAAGGTTGTTGAATTACACACCCACCACTTTACATATGATCTTCGCTGATCACAAACCGCCTAGGGGAATGTTACTGAGTGCAGTAGAGCTTCGATAATCCGGATGTGTCCTAAAACATTTTAGGTTGATGTGAATGCTGAAGCAGGGTCCCCCAGACCTGGAAAACCTGGAGAAGTCAGGGAAATTCAGCCAATATTAAGACAGTAATTTAGTATGTTCACATTTCAAATGGTCAGGGAAATTTGGTTTTAAAACCTGGAAAAGTCAGCGAAGTTGAAAATTGAATTTCTAGGGGGAATTCCCAATTGATCTCAAAAATGCTTTCTTTGAAAAGAATCTGGAAACCTTTGCTTGTTTTTCTTGTGATTGTAAGACGAATAACCTGACAAAAAAATTTCCGTTGAAGCGCTGAATAATGAAACTGTAAATTTGAAAAAAAAATAATCTAAATTTGAAGTTTTTCATTAAAGTGTGACACATGGTAACCCCAGACGTAGAAAACCTGGAAAAGTCAGGGAAGTTCTAAAGACCTGGAAAAATCAGTGAAGAATGTTCTATTTAAAAAAAAAGTCAGGGAAGTTGAAGAAATCTTTTGATATAGAAGTGAAGAAACTCAAGCTATCAATTGTAGCAGACAATTTTATTGTAGAGATCAATAATGCAATTGTAAAATTGGAAAAACTAATCTAAATTTGAAGATTTTTATTAATATGTGTGTTCTATTGCTGGTTAACATTCCTTATTAAATTTTTTGTTCACCTCATGTTTTTAGTGAACGATGAACAATAAATATGGCATTTTTTACATGTTTCAGAGGAATTTCTTTAGAAATCTTGAAAAGTCAGGGAAGTTTAAAATTGAATATCTGAACCCTGTCTATGCTCGGCACCAAACTTGGAGTTTGTTAACCTCACCATGTACATGCACTTCTATTTGCATTTCTTAGTTTTCTGTTTCATGGCAATGTTACCCATAGTTGGAACAACGCCACTGGGGCCAGTGCGTTTAATGTTTTTGGATGCTAATTTAGTCGGTCTTAAATTTCGTTAATGATATTTTTATGCATTTTCCTAGATTGAATACAGCATCTCCTTTCGTAATACAATTTTTTTTCGCTCGTCTTTCATCGAATTTTCCTTAATCGTATCTGCCCAATATTGTTCGTTATTTCCTGAGTTGGTGATGCAGATTCAGCAACAGCACTCAATTTCAGGTAAAAGCCGTTGGTTGCCGAATTACTCCGAGGTTATGTTTTGGGCAAAATTGAAAATGGCAATAAAAGCTTCTTAATTGCAACAAAGGAAAGCCGCAGGACGTGCGTCAACGCATGCTCTTGTCAATAAGTGATTGAAAGTGATTCGTCATGGGTCAGCTTGATCTGTTGGTCTCCAACTAGTTAAAAATAGGTTTAAAATAGCGAAATTTGCAGGAATTATGTTACAAGGAGTTTGGCAAAAATGTTGCTTCCAATGACTGAGGATGTTTTTGTTTTTTTGCCACAGCCGTTATCGATACCAGTGTTCTAGAACAGGGTTCCTCAGACCTGGAAAGTCAGGGAAGATTTATTCATTTTAAAATAGCTCGCAAATGTAACAAATCTCTTTACACAGAAGTCAAGAAATGACAGCCCAGCATGAATTGGATGACACAAAGTCTTAGTGGCTTTGTTCAGGGAATTCACCATTTTCACTTTCGAGATAATCTGTCAGCAACAGCCAGATCGCAAAAATACCTTCCCTGACAAGAATTTGGGAACCTTTGCTTTTTTTGCTGATTGTAAGAAGAATAACCTGACGATGACAAATTTGGATGATTTTATGTCTCGGTAAAAATGTTAATGTTTATTAACTCAAGCTATCAATTGAAAAGGGTTCCCCCAAACCTGGAAAACCTGGAACAGTCAGGGATGTTGTGAAGGCCTGGAAAAGTCAGGGAAGATTGATTTACTTTAAAAAAGTCAGGGAAATTTAACAAATCTGTTGATACGGAAGTCAAGAAACCCAAGGTATCAATTGAAGCAAACAATTCAGTGGAATAGAGCAAGTTGTAAAGTTGAAAAATAAAACTAATCTAAACTTGAATTTTTTTAATGTGGACTGTATTGCTGGTTCCTTATTTTAATTTCTGTTCACCTCATGTTCATAAACAATGGGCAATAAATGTAGCATTTTTACATTGGCATGTGTCATATTTTCGTATGTTACGTCGGCATATGGCATATTTTCGCATGTTACATTGGGATATGTCATATTTTCGCATGTTTAACGGTCAGGGACATTTTTCAAACTTGGAAATATCAGGGAAAAGTCACGGGAGTTGAAAATTCTGTGGATTCTGTGCATTATGACTTTATGAGTATGACCTGCTGCTGCCCCTAGCACTTTGAGGTCATTTTTTTCCACACAGCTCTTAGGCTGGCAGTGATTGCCCCTCCGTAGGGGGCAGCTATGTTTTTGGTACCCCCTACATGTACATGCTAATGTACTAAAATTAGAACAAGAATAGATTCTTGACCCGCAAAACGTTCGTCAGGGTGACGCTCTCCATTCAAACGAGAATTCACGAAAAATTAATTGCGTTCTCGCAACGCGCTAATTGCGTTAGCATTCCAAATGAAATGTTGAGAGAAAAGCTTTTAAGAAGGTTCCAGTGCCGTAAATTGCATTTTCATTAGCGTTGGGCCTAAACTCGTCTTATTTACTCCCAGGGGCGCTGCATGCATCCACCTTGTGTGTGGGGTGGGGGGACGCCGGTCCCCAGGTGGCGCCACCCACGCTTCTGGCTGTTTGTTGTTTAATAACGTTTTAACCCGAGCCCGCTCCTCATTTGCTCGAGATATCAATAATTCATGATGTTTTGATTCCTGATTAAACGTCGCCCCTGCTTCGCGCGTCATATTCCTAACCGCTTCAGGCCACTTCCGGTACGTGCCCGTAATAGCAAGTTTGAAAGATGGAGTGGCAAACCGCATTTATTTTTGTTGAAAAAGTGATTTTTTTAAAGAAATCATGTACAGTAGAACCTTTCTTAGCTTATACTGTGTTTACTTATAACCTCCATAACCTAATATCAGCGGCCGGTCCCGAGCCCGTCCCCATGCTTGAACTAATAAACCAGTGTTTCCCAACCTATTTTGGCCTACCGCCCCCTTTTCGAAAAAAATTTACTCAAGGCTGGAGTAGAAAGTGCTTTAAAACGTCGACAGTAAGGCACCCTGTACAGCTGTAATACTACTCCAGCTAAAGCACTGTTGTTTGATTTGATTGGTTCACCTGTTTCCTACGGAGGGCTC
>JAQFYZ010002800.1:0-15469 GCA_034695085.1 Cylindroiulus punctatus | reverse complement strand
TGGCGACTTGTTAATCAGCTTTGCTCGCAAAATTAATCTACAAATCGCCTTAGACTGAGGACGTAAACCTCGTCTGCTGCATAGACAAACACCCAAACCAACGCTTTGCTAATATCTCGGTAGGCTGTTCAACCTCAAGAAATAAATTAGTCGCTAAGCTCATCATTATGCATCAATGCGCCCATGCATGGATAAGTGCAAGTGGACCTTGTGAGTAAAACTGAATGTAAAGGTGACAGCTGCAAATGCATTTCATCATTTTAATGCGTGTACTTGGTTGTCCCAGGTGGACGTATTCGTTATTATTCAATCAAGTAAAGAGAACTTAGCAGCAATAAACTTTAGTTCAGCGTTGGTGTAATTTGGTGGATGTATTGACAATCAAACAACTACATTACATGTATTTGTACACTTGTGCTGCAGTGTTGGCGATGAATGGTGTGGAATTTTGAAATCACTTAATACATTTGTTCTGCAGTATATGCATGTTGCAACCATACCGTATTTGGCTTTAAATGTATCTACATGAACTCGTATACTAGTTCTATAACACATTTTCCATATGTGGTCATGTGTGTAGCCATTTCACACAAGCCTATTCATAGACTGCTATAACAGAGCATTTCTATAATGCCATATGTGCTCTAATAATGGCATATAAGCTAATATGTATACAAGTTTACAATTTCCCAAACATGTATGGATAAAATATGGGGAAATTCGTCATCACTTGTATTGCATTGGTTTAGCTTTCTTATACATGCGTCATTACCTTCCAGTTTGTTGACCATTACCTCCATTTTGTCTTGAGTTTTATTATGAAAATTAATAACCAAGTTATTTTCGGAGGGTCACTTTAAGGGGATGCTCAGCAAATGATTGAGAACTGAAGTGTTGGTGCTTTGCCTTGAATATTTTCGTCCAACTTTCATTAATTGCCACTAGGCTATTAGAGGGCTTCCATGCAGTGAAAATCGAAGGGGAAATGTCTAGAAAAGATAGGCCATTTTATTTAGGCCGAACTTTAATTTGTTCCGTAATTAATCAGTCACAATCTCCATTATGTCAGCGAATTTTAATTAAGATGCAAAGGTTTACGCTACGCTGCCAGTGATGGAGGAAATTGAGGCACAATCAACGTTTGGTGCAGGATGACCTATAGGACCTAATAATCTGGCCTGCTGATGTGCCAATATGCTAATTAACTTGTCCCCCTGATTACTGGGCTGCTACAAACATGAATTATGTTGTGTACACCTAGCATTTCCTGTTGATGAGGAATATATGCTTCACTTAACTCTCGTTTAGAATTTTATTCATGAAAGCTTATCGGTCAGTAATTAATCTGCCTAGAAAAATCAAAGTTTATTAGAAGATTTTTGAAAGTTCAAGTTTGTACCTGAACATAACCGGTAAGGTGAAGTGCTTTCTTGGAACGTGTGCACAAAAGCTGATGAAAGTCAGATCAATTTATCAACAAGGATTTTGAATAAAATATCTTTGAGAAATCTGAAAGCTACTTCGGCGGTTTACCAAATCCGATATTTATCCCAAGCAACGAATGAGTGTATGGTTCGTCCATAATTTAGTTTTGCAAGAAAAGATGCAGTAGAGCTCTGTGACTGACTTTCTTTAATAAAACTTGATGTATAAAATATAAATGCGTGTATGATGATATTGGTCGAAGAAAACAGATAACCGTTTCCCTTTCTGTCCTACCAAGGAGGAAATGTAGTCATTTGTCTTGAAGGAGGCAAACCCCAAAATACAAATTTGAATAAAATACTATGAACGAGAAAGAATGATATGGTAAATTTGTCATGACTCAAAAAAATATCACAAAAATAGCCAGATCTGTTTCAGAATTATTGCCAAAATGTGCTTTGATTTATTATCTGAAAATTTCACTCGTTGTAAAATGTACGAAACTAGGCTGAAATGGTTAACAATGTGCGAAACATTTTCTTATGCCAGTTATTAACTTTATGACCATTTTATCAATTTGTTGTACAAAGTATCCAAGTTATAGGTCAATAGGCAGCTGTGTTTCAATATATACACCAAATTTTGCTCAGTTTGCCAATCGGTCGAACGATAATTATGTTGCTTGCAACTAACTAGGAAGAATAGTATCAAAAGCGTAAAAAGTTTCATATGCCATATTTTGCATTTATTCCATTATTTACTAATTTGTTTCAAACTGTATGGACAAATTGTGCTTAATTTGCTTTCTTCTAAAATATTCTTAAAAACGTTTATGCAACTTGGAAGTCTTACAGTATGTGTAAAAAAGGTTTTCATATTCCAGTTATACCATAAAACGTGTACCGTTTTGAGACTTACCATCGACCTTGTCATCTTAGGACATCCTTGCCACCATTCATTTCAGCCTTGAACCTGGACCCCTTTCGACTTATGTTTTGATGGAAATGGCCTTTTATGCCCCACCCTGTATAGGCCACAAAATCAGATTTTAGTGCGCGGTTTGCGCAGAAAATGGGTAATTCGGGAGTGAATTGCATTTACATGTATATTGACCAATACTGTCTCCAAGAATTCGTTAGACGGGATGTTCATCTTATTACTCGGCGCAGAAGCTTATCATACTTTTTAGATAAACAAGTTAAGTAGCGCATGGTGGTCCAATGAGGACGCATGAAGTCAACATTTTACTGCTAAACATGCGCATATAAAGGCAACCTAAGCCTGATAGGCAAGCCCGAAATTTCCTGTGATGAAAAATTTCAATGACAAAGCAACTGAATGTAATGCCCCGTGTCAAAGGAAGCACTGCCTGTTAGGACGGTGGCATTTAAAGTGTATTTGCCCAATGGACTAGGAAGAAAAGCGATTTTGCAGGAAAAAAAATCCGCTCCTTGTGCTTCATAAACTCGGGCTTATTTTGTAGTAAAACGGGGACAAAATGCACCGTGGGCCCAATATCTTGAAGAAGCTGGTAGGGCGTGAAGAGGAAATCTCAAAGGCACTCGTCTTCTTATGGCACACACATGCTAGACTTCATTATTGACATCCTAAAATACACCCAGAAAGTGCTTTGCCCCCGGATTTGATGGCAACATAAGGACTATGAGGAAAAGTTAATTGAATTGGAACTAATTTGATATTGAAAAATTTGACCTGGCCCATGTGCGGCTAGGTGGTCGAGTGGTTAACTATAAAAGTTGGAGTCTGGAAGCCAGATACTCTCATGGCACATTGCGGGAAATTTATTCCAGAGACATTTATCATCGACGCGACGACTTTGTGACACTGGCTTCTGTAGTCCTAAAAAGACGAAAGGGAATTATTTAAAAGCCATCACTGGAAATTTGAAGTTGAAAAATAAGCTCAATTTATCAGCCGAACATGCAGTTGGACTTTGAGAAAGTTCTGCGAAGGCCTAATTCACAAGGGTAAAAAATGGCAGTCTAAATCCTAATTCGAATATAAATGTAAAAAAACTCAATTTATTTGGATGTACATGTAACTAGCGACAAATCTCAGATTTTTGTGATGCCGAAAGCGTTACATTTGTCATTTTCTTGGAACATGTCAACTACTTAAATGGAATGACTAAGTCCAGGGTGACCATAAAGCTCTACTATCATAATAACAAATTATTTTTTGAAAAAAACTGTTAAGAGTTGCAATAGACAAAACATGAAGGAATTACTAAAGTTTTAGATTTGATGTATTTAGTTCAAACACCTTGCTGCTGCATGAAATTAAAACTTCTCCGTGGTCTTCTATCCTCTTCCAAAATGTGGACTTTGAAACTCCAAACAGTTTTTTGAAAATTTATTTTTGTGATATAGAATGATTTGATGATCACCCTGTATAATATTGCTTTGTTTATTTACATTAAGCCATCAATTCGATGTAGGTTATTATCAGCATTTACATGTATCTGAACCCATTAAGCCTCCATTTTTTAAATTATTGGTGAAAAGTAAACTGTTTGTGATATTAGCTGTGTATATTAGCTGTTAGCCAGTCACACTTGTCGGGTAAATGCTAGTCATTATGAAAAGTATAGCACTGATAACTCATTTATTTCTGGATGCATTTTTTAACTAAAAAGAATTTCTTTGTTCAAATTTTATGTACCGACCAGCCTTACACGCCACGAGATACAACACTAAAGCAACATGCAAATTTCCCATTCTGGATGGAAACGTCATTATTTCTGGGTAATAAATTCTCCATAAGGATCGCTGAAAAGTTCATGCTTGAAATTTGAAGCAGGCATTTTTTGCTATTGTTTTCGTTTATGGCTCGTATAATATCTAGCCAGCAATGTGCCGCAGATAAAAAAGCCATCGTTTTATATGGGTACACCCACTCATGCATAGCCATGACATATTGAATTTCAACCGTGGTTAATTTCCCATCCCCATGGTCGGATGGTCTATCTTCCGAGCACGCCAGAAACCGCTAGCCACATTATGGGATAATTGAACTCGGAGAAAGCGAAGTTATAAAAAGAGTCCATTGGATTATGTCATTATACCCCAGGTTTTCTTGGGAGATACAGCGCATTTTATATCTTTTTCGGAATGCCAGAGTGTATGTATTTTGCGGAGCGTATATATTGACAAAAGTCCAAGACCCAGAGACCAGTTATTGTAAAGTGGTAAAAAAATCGAAGTACGAACAGAAAGACGACAGGCAGTATAAAGTACATATGAGGCCCAGCATTTGAATAATCCTCTGACGCAGGCCGAAGACATTTATATACACATATAAAAGTTTTCTATTGTTAGATTCCTCCATTCGATAACAAATACACAACCGTGGTCCAAAGGGATGATAAGGCAGCGACGCTATATACTCGGAGCAGCTTTCTAAACGAAGAGTCGTTCAAGACAGAATTTTCGTTCAATGGTACATTATTGGTCGATAAAGATATTGGGAAAAATCCTCTATTGCCAGCACTTTATGTATATACTGCTGAGTCAAGTGTTCTCAGCTACTTGGGATCTGGAAAAGGAAGTCGAGAAGACAAAGGTGAACGCAATCGAGCCTCGGTGGATTGAAGAGTAGGCCTGAAGCCTGATCAATAAGTTAATTTGGGCTGACGAAATCTCTTGAAAATGATTAACGCCATTCTGTCAAAATGGCAAGAAAAACGCAAATCTGCGTGAGCTTGCTGGCTCTTAAAATGTTAGGCCTAAGAGCAACTCGCTTGGGTGCATCCCAAAAGCTGCATCATCTCCGAGCATCTTCATGTGCATTTACAGTTTTGGGTTTTGCATGGTATGTGTGCAGGCGTCATCAAACTCAGCATGTACATAAACTGTTCGTTCTGGTGATGCAGCTTCGACCCATTTAATCCTTTTTTTTAAAAATTGGGAAAGAACTAGAACTACTGTTATTCGACGCGGGTTAATCTCATCAGATTAATTCTGTTCTCCGCTAGCTGTTTGGAGCTTGGCAATAATGCAACATTTCATAACGTTGCAATCCCTCTTGACACTAAGAAGAATATCAAGCAATGATTCTTGGAGCCCGCTCTACAGTGCGTTAAAAGGCATCTTCGTATTGATTATTTATTTTTAAACGGTTATGGCTGGGCATCAGAATCTGATATCAAACTGGACTTTTATGCCATGATGCAGTTCGTTTGACTTTTCTAAATTTGAATCCAAATACATAGATTGTGCTTCAATTCAATTCAAATCAGCTGTCCAGTGTCATTAGACAATTCAACTGTCTAATGAGATATTAGACACATTCAGCTGCCAGTCACTGTCAGCATCAGTGATGCTATTTGGTGGAAGTCATTTGCTGCACTGAGACTATAAGCCAAGCTAACTCGTAGCCTGCATTTGTAACAGCATTCCATGGAAGCCTGACAAAACCTATTATTTGCTGTAAGCCAATCACACAGGATCTCGTGCAAAACTACAGGAGTCATAATCATAGTTGATCATCAATCTGAAACTGATCATATGTTGGTTTTCTCTGTAACTAAAGTTGGTCATATATCGCCATTTATTTACTGACAGTTCATCATGTGTCTGTTTAATGTTGCCCATATGAGCCCCTTCGTGAGCTGCAATATTATATGTGGCCAGTGGACATGGACACAATTTTTTCCCTGAATTTAGCTGGTTATTGTGCGTGTGCGAGCATAGTCATTGCAAAGCTGATTTATGGATCCAATATATTTCTGGAAGAGCTTTCCGAATTTCACGTGGCGACAGTCTCCCTCATTTCCTATCAAATATTGGGTCTGATATCATGAAGAGAGCTTTAAAAGTCATGCACCAATAGGCGATTGTGAAATTCACGCATCCAGGCGCTCTACAGCCATAAAAGCTGACCCCGACATCATTTTCCACCGAAAGGATTTAGCCTTTACTCAAATATTTTTTATCACTGGGAACGTTTGATTTGGTTCATTTCGTAAAAAGGCAATAAAGCATGGCGTGGTCATCGACTGAAAAAAAAGTCGTTTGAACATAAATGGGTAATTATACCTGGTGTAAAATTCATCCATACTAAAGTCAAAAATTTCTATTACAGCACATGGAAAACAAATCACAATTAATTAGCAATGTACTACAGTATGTATTTGACTACAACCCCAAACAAAAGACTTGGGTCTCAGAATCCTATGGAGTCCATATTGGCCTTAACCATAGGTCCCAAAACTGACAGGACAGCAAACTTAAATTCCCTTATGGAAATACTTTGTTACTTGCGATTTTACTACAGTAGTAATGTGACCAGCTGAAAACAATCATTAACAAGTTTGATGTCATGTTCTTATAAACTCCCCATGGCAATCATTTTCTGCAAATGACCCCCACTTGTTTTTCCTATCAGTTGTTAGGCTACATGTGTCCAACCATCTTTGCATTGCTAATTAACTGTCGTTTTGGATCCATGTGCTATAAAAGAATTTCTGTGACCTTCATATCAAGAGTTTTTTACAACCGGAATGAGCAGAAATGCTATGCAGATGCATTTCACTATTGCACAGTTAATCAAATGGAACACAAAAGTCATGCCAGTTACCAATCTCCATGCAATTAAGGATAACATGGCAACCTTGTTTGCCTCATGTTTTGTAGATGCATTTGGCCTCGGTTCATTTATACTTTTTCTATGATAATGGCTGTCCAGTTGAGTGCCCTTTTGAAAGCCACATATGGTTCGTTTCAGGCCACAGTGGTCACTCGATTTCAAAGTAACTGATGCGAACAATTGAAGAGTCCTTCGACAATGCGAACATGAGTTGCGGCTTCAGTTTTGATTCAAAATACTCTTGGAAAAGCAAAGCGTCTGTGAAATCATACAGTGGACTTCAATTGTTTGCTACCCTTTTTTTGGCACAATTCATTGAGCAACAAACAAATAGCAGAGAATTGATAAGACCATAGAATTTGAAATTTATTCCTAGTAACCCTAATCCAGAATCTTAATTATCCCAGAGTATACTTTATGGCAATTCCAAAACCAATTGCAGTCCATTTGAATGTTACCCACAAATGTTGATACCGATTTACGTGCATTTCAAATGAATTGTATGAAGAATATTTTTTAAAAAAAATATATTATCGAGGGAAAATCATTTTTCATATGGAATAAAGGCTTGGTTTAACTAGCCCATATATACATATCCGTAATTGCAAGCTTTTTTCATTGGGTCGACGAAGGGCAAAGATAACACAAAGGAACTGGTTTCAAAGGGCATTGTTCAGAATTTTCTGAGGATTTTATGCTGGTTTCCCTATAATGACATTCGTTTTGCATCCCTGCCCGGCTATTACTGTATCAAAAATGTTTCCAGCCCTTTTAAAGGGAAATAATGTGATTTCTGGAGAATGCATTTCCATTGGATGTATTTTTTTTGCTCTTAAGTGAATATTGTATGCGGCGCACATCGCATCACTCATGTTTCTCTTTCTTTTAAATGGCTGTCATAGTTGCAAGGCTCATGGACCTAATACTTTTTATGCGGGTACTTTATCCTTTAAACCATATTGGCTTTCAACGACTTTGTTGTCGTAGTTTGCATTTTTCATCCGGCTATTCCTAGATGGCAAAAGAATCAGCTGTATGCCTTCTGGGGGAATATGTAATTTGAATTTCCATAAGAAATATGGAATCCGTTGAGAATCAAAACAATTTTTCAAAGTGGACAAGGGCCGGCCAAGACAGCCGATATATTGATTGCTGCAAAAGAATAAATGCATTGTAGTGGTAGTCGATGATCGCAGTAGTGTAAGCTTATGAATGGGTAATATGAAGATACAATTTGAATTGGAACTGCGATTTCAGTATTCGATACCGTCTGGTTGTACGGTATTTCAAGTATAACTCTTTTTTCTATTACTGCCTTCATCGTGCCTGAATAAGAAATTTATTTCAGGCCAGTTTTCTTAATGTCTGAAAGGCATTGGACGATGCATCAGCGGTACCTTCAAACTAATCAATTATGGGACAACTGAGATAAAAATTTCTTGCATATTTGACGTAGCCGAAAATAGCAAACGAATAAATTTTCCACTAAATGCTTTCATCCATGACCGAATCAATAGCAGTTTAAGAAATACAAACTGTGCATTAGTTCCTTTGAAATAGGTGCAGGTGGCCGACAAATGCAAATGCTAGAATTTCGCGCATTTTTAATCAATTTTTGTCTAACGTGTTTGTACCCTTATTTCCGAAAAGGAAACTTACCTACTTTAATCTCTCGCATATGCAATGCTCTTCGATCGATGCAATATACATATGTAAGAATAATGGAAAACATGAACATCGCACTATCATCAGCGTAAATTTGAGAGATGAAATATGGATAAGCTGGATGCATAAACTATCGAAGTGCTGCATATTGTACTGTAGCCAATATGAACTTTCTCTAAATAGATCAACCTTCATATTACTGCGTGCACATAATTTTCACAATTATTTATAATCCTTCTGTAATGCGTTGCAAAGAGAAATCTCATTTTTGCATTAAGAGTTAACTTTTATCGACCCCGGATACGCTTCGATATAGCTTGCAAGTGTACTGTAAAAAGGATGTATGGATAATCATTCGTGTTTTGAAGGTAAATTTGGCTATACGACCGATATAAGCTTCGATCCATCATAGATACCATGAGATGGTGGACCTAATTACGACACATCGATTAGCAGTGATTGCCTGGCAGATGGGCAACTAAAAAAAACCAGGATAAACATAAAAGTCGTTTTAAAAAGTATATACATGTACATGTAGATTCCGACAGCTAAGCCAGTGTCATGTTTGTGCATCATACGTGGAGTTCACATGTACACAATTTTATTGACCAGGAGATATTGTAAGAAACTAAAACAATACAGCATTTTGAAATTGATGATATGCTGCAAACTCGTTTACATGTAGGTCGTTTAATATTCAGAGGTAGATGCAGGATGCTTTGTCTGACAACGTCATGCGGTTCATCTAAAACGTTCCCAAATAAATAACTGGATAAACAGGTACATTGCATGTCTATAAAAGCAATCGATGGTATTGTTTATTCAATAGGCTCTTATCTGAAATGCTCGAGTCAAAAGAGGCTTCATAAAAGATGAATTATGATGCAAAAAAATTGCCAATTTCAATTTTGCTTGCAAAATAGATGCTCGTATTTGAAGCATTTGGGATTTTTATGAGAATGAAATGAAGGATTGATGTCAATCTCTGTGGTGGGTTGCTGAGTGCTAGTTTATTATTGTGTGCTTGCATGCACGTGGACATATCTTAAAGAGGTTTTCAATTTTTGCTATTTCATGCCAACATGCAAAGTAAAACTAATTTTTTGGGAAAAATAATGACATAAAAAATCTGCTCTAAGCTTTGTTTGAATGATTACTATTTCGAGTATTTAATTAATTTGCTTGTCGATTAATTTTCGTGTTTTCATGTTTGCATTATTATCGTCGAATGGCAAGCCGTTTATCCTTGAAGGAAAAATCAGTTTTATAATTGAAATTATAATTACAATTATTTTTTCTATGTAGAACTAATGAGTTCGGATTTATGATTAGGTAAATGGTTGCGCATGCACATATGGCGAAGGCAACATTATTGCTTTTACTAAAACTGTTTTAAACGGTTGTGCTCGGATCATCCTTTGCAATCTAATTGTCTGCGCCATTCCATTAAAATTTGCCTAAATTCTTATGATTTCATCCGCAGCAATCTCTTCTTCTGCAAATGTATTCGTTTCTTTCCTCAAACTTAATTTCCTTAATAAATTATTTCTTTGGGGCAAAAAACCTTCGTTTGCCTGTTGTATTTTTAAACCAGGAAAATGTTTCAGTAAAGAAATCTTGTGTATAGTTACATATACACTGTTGGCTGGGATGGGATACTAACATATATTATACATATATATTTCAATTTAAGTGCTTAGTCAGATCCCGCCCGCTGTAGGTATAAAACTTATATGCAAATTCGTTCTAACTAACCTCATTTAAAAAGGTGAAGCATGCAATCGATGGCTTATTTGTATGCATAACCGTACTTGTGGGAATAGAATGAGGGCTCGGGTCTCTCCTATAAAGACCTGAACTTATAAACCAATTTCGAAAGCGCAACGCTTTTCGGTAAAGGGATTTCTTGGAAAGTACTTTTATTTATTAATGCCTTGACGGTCTCTAATTGCTCATCTGCCGTCGATTTTTATCCATGCAATGCAAGTTCCCTAAGAAATTGAGACTTCTTCTTTGATATTCCGTTGATTGCTGACTTATTTGTAAGGTTTTTGGAAGAACAGATTTTTGGACACCATCCTCTGGGGTGAGCATCTTCTGGGCGAATTGGCAAATTCTTTGTGAAAAATTGATGTAATCGCAGCAGCCACAATTTCGATACCAAAAGTCGAGAAATTACTTCCCAATTGCTTTGGTTTTATAAACTAGAGTTTAGTCCCCCTGAGAAAATACTGCATTTTTATTTGCAAAGCTGTCAATATGCATGTACATGGATTACATTCGTACTTTCCTGGAAGGAAGCTTATTTTGAGACAGTATAGAAGTGAAACAGTATCACTACAATAATTTCCTAAACTTTGCAGATTATTCATCATACGAGCGATTCATCATAGCGCATACACTTTCCTTTGTTTATATTTATTTATGCCTTAATCTTTTCGAGAATAACATGTAGGTACTTAGAAACGCATTTAAAAGAAAAGCATTGATGAGTTTAAGGATAAATTGTAATCAACATGAAATCAAGTATAGATGGCTGTTATATGTATCTCTTACGTATTCAAGTGTTTGCGCCAATGTGCATAAATGTATTCATGTGAAGGTACATTATAGATAAACGATGTCCATCATTGCATGTAGAGGAAACTATTTGTCTGTTCTGATAAAAATCGAAGAGGAATAAGCATGACATTTCAAATAAGCCAGGTATTTCTCGCTAAAACACGATATATCCGAATTCAGACCCCAAACATGTATATTAAAGGCTCGGTGTGGATGAGAGGTCTCAATAATTTGCCATCAAACTTCGGTTTCTCATATTTGACAGGCAAGCTGTTCGAGTTCAATATGGAGCTTAAGAGCAATAATGTGCCCCGAAGTAATCACGTTCATTGGAGCCGAAATCCACGGATTGCTTTATGGGCACGCTTAAAAAATAATAAATCATAATTTGTCATCATGCCATTATGTAATTTTGTCTGTCATTCATCATTCGCCGTAGACCTGCCCAAAGTGCAGGTTTCCATTGTCGCTAGAAAAGAGCACAAAATTTGCTACAAAAATATACGACGGTACATCAGCAGAACATGAGGTGGCGTGAAAGAGATGCTGTTGCAAGAAAGAAACAGCAAATCCTTACTTATACTTACAAAGGTCTTAATATACCGTACTTAAAAGAAAACAAAGTAGCTTACTTTTCACTGCTCCGATAGAAATTTCGCTTCAAACTTTGAAAAGTTCTCGGAAACATGGATACAATAAGAAGGTGGGCTTCTCCTAACGACTCGTAAACTGGCAGCGATTGCCTTGAGGTTGGATGGCTACGGAAAGAAATGCCTTTTTTAGGTTAGATAAACAAAAAATCACGCAACATTAAGAAGAAAATAAAAAACGACCATGTAAAAATATAAAAAAAGATAAAATCACGACAGTTGCTGCTGGTGCAACTTTTTTGTGCACATTTTAAGCAGGGTATTATACTAATCCAATTGTCAGTGGTAATACAGTTCTGTACAATCTTCATCAATCT
The DNA here is from genome assembly GCA_034695085.1 of Cylindroiulus punctatus. Lineage (NCBI taxonomy): Eukaryota > Metazoa > Arthropoda > Diplopoda > Julida > Julidae > Cylindroiulus > Cylindroiulus punctatus. The sequence continues at coordinate 3,243 of JAQFYZ010002800.1, read as the reverse complement.
ACACTTGCAATCTTCGCTGCAGTAATGCTGAAGAAAAATGTTGCAAATATCTTCAAAGCTCTTCAATCAGCGTAATTGAATTAAGTAAAATTAAAAAAATGAACATGTTTGACGATAAGGATATGTGCACCACTGCACATGCATACGTTGATAGCAATGGCAGTTTCGTTCAGAGGTCCTTGGGAATAGATGTTATGCAGTGTAAGTCAATGTGCACGTTCAGATATGTTACTTATCTGGCAAACAGTATTACATTACTGTCTGGCGAAAATGTCATCATCATGTTGGAAAGTCATCGATATGATTTGCAGCAATGAATTACATTGATCGTCCCACTGAGCATTGTCATATCGAGCAAATTGTCGGATGTAGCTTAAATGAATGCACGATGCTTATTTGTGGTTGTTGATTTTATCAGCCACCACCAGAATGCCCTTGCTCGCACCCGGGGTGCAATATGGTCGTCATGTTTGGTCTGTACGTGGTCCCGCATCCATGGGGTTCACATGGATAGACACAGTCGCATTGTCTGATTGCAAAGATGTGGCAGGATGCGAGGAAATTTGAAAGAAACGTTATTGCTTGGCAATATCGACTTTTTAAAGGAGAAGGCATGCTTAATAACGATGCCAGCGTCGAATTTGGGCAGAATGGGACAAGGAAAACACAATTTGGGAAAAGCTCGTTTGCTGTTTCGCATAGCGTTGTTTCGTCTACAATGGCAACCTTACAAGAGGTACGATTCTGAGATTAATAATCTTTCGGAATTCTTTCTTTGTTGGATTCTATTAGGCATGTGTTTACCGTTGAGATCATATACCTGAGATTATATATATATGGTCATGGACGTGCGTACATGTTCTATATGTCATTACTTATCTGTATGCAGTATAATTTCATATATGGCAATACATTCTCTCTTACATTATTGTATCTGGACATGCATATCCACAAATATGCTCGACAATATCTGTGGAGATGTCAATGATACATGTGCAATTATACAAGTGTGTGTCCACATACATCATTTACACTTGCGGTCGTGCAGATGTCCACTCGTAGAACATTTTAACAATAAATAGTATTAGATTCAGCAGATATTTGCGTACAATCAATTATACAGAACGTTACGTTAAGAGAACTTAGCAGCGATATTAGACTTAATGAACTCAAGTGCTGAAATCAAAATGAAGGAATCACTGTAAAAATTATTTATACTGGTATATTAATGTTCAACTAGAATTTAATGACACATAGCTTTCATTTACATTGAGGCAACGTATATGGCTACTATTTTATTAACGTTAGGCTGTATCTAGCTAAATATCATACCGGAGATTAAATGCCTGGCTGATTGTTGGGGCCATATATGGCGTTATTTAATGAAGGAATGTACCATATTACCGCATACGTCATAATATAAATGGATAATATAATATATATAGATATACATGTAACTCCATGTATATAGTCATATACATACTTTTCCATCCGGGGTAACTATATACTGTACCCTTGGATGGATTGCATCTCGTGAAGATAAGATATATGGTTGCCATATGACGTCATCGGCTCGATGTATTTTATTGCCAGCTTGTTGATTAAAATCACCCAATGCGTTAATACGTACATGTATATTATTCATGTTCATCATTGATTTCTGCTAGCCTATCTAAGTTTCTAAGAATTTACTGAGCTTTACATGGTACGTGAACTAACGCTTCTTCAACGGATTGCCGATAGACATATAAATTTGTTGTTGACTTCGTTTTCTGCATTTTTTATGTTTTGCTGATCGTGTGTACTCTAATGAAGCTGTTTAATGCGTCATCAAGTACAGCTTGATTTAATTGGAGGAGGTGAATGCTGTCTCGAAACAGTTTATGTCCAAACTAATAGTCGCCAAAATAATAAGTCGATATAAACGCAAATCCTCAAGGAAGAGATTTGCGTTTCTCTGGCCCTGTTATTAAATGCTAAAGTTGTCACACGCAAAACGAGTGTTCTTTTTCTCAAGCTCGTTGGAAACTGGCACATACACTGTATTTTTTTATTGGCACTTACCACTTTACACGTCACTAAGCAGTTCAAAAAAAATGTTGAATTTATATGCAATGCATATTATAGACAATTTGTAAATTACATATAAATGTGTATCGTCTGAAATAATTTATGTTTAAAATTCAGAACCAGATCCTACATCAAAATAGTTATTTTTGTGATTTATATACGGACCATTTAACACGCAATGTACATAAAATCTGTTTCTGCTTTGCATTTGATCATTAGGGCAAGGCCCCCTAAAGGCCAATATATTAAGTAGCTATATGCGCTGTTTATTTATTTAAGTTCTTCAATTAATCATGCAGGTATTCATGGCTGGTATTTGCATTATAATGAAAAGTCGGAAAGGTCTCATAAAAGGATATTAATGTGCATTTTCGTAATTATTCCCATTTTTTTCTTGTAGCGCCATCTCGGCATAGCCTACATTCATTTGGGAAAATAAATGTTGGAATAAGCGAAACAAACTGAGGAAATAGACTTGGTGCTTAATTATTTAATATTCTACATATGGTTTTTTTCTCATTGCTCGCTTGGTGTGTATGTAACCTATGCATAATTAAAACAAACGGCTTTGATACTGTATGTCAACACAAGCACATGTTGTTTTTGCAGCAAGCTAGCTTATGTTGCATTTATTTGCCAAACATCGATGTCTGTGAGCATGATCGCCCATTAACGTTGTCACAATGGGAAATGATGATGTTTGTTTCATCAGTTCTGCCAGGCTAGGTCTTAGAAAAATTGGCATTTAATGGCTTGAACACTTTACAGCTGTTTGTAAGTGCATGAGTGGAGGTGTGGATAACCAGTATGGGAGAAGGAAAAAAGTGAAATTTCCTTTTCCTTGAAAAAGCTGTAATCTGCAAGATATCATCACAAAGATATGCATCGATAGCTTTACGATATGCAACTTTGAAATGAATGAAACATGATTTTGCATGTACTAGCGGGCATTGGCACATCGATGTAGATAAAATATATGCGGAATGGGGAAAGGCCTCACACCTTGTAGAACACGAGCTGGTACTTGTTCATGCATTGAAAAACGTGATGTGACTACGATGACCTTCGGGTAGACAACATCTCGAATAGCATAGTGTTAAATTTCGTCATATTTTTGTCCTTTAAAGGTAGTTTTGCATTTTTTTGCACTTCGTCTAAGGCTTTCAAGTTTGG
>JAQFYZ010002799.1:0-15469 GCA_034695085.1 Cylindroiulus punctatus | reverse complement strand
ATATATATGTTTAGTATATCACAGATATATCCACATATATTTTTGATATATTATACACATATTATTTTCCATATGGGAGTGCCCATTTGTTTATAACCTGCACCCTGTACTTGTCCTATTCCTCATAATGAAATGAACATATTCATTATGATGAAAAGGGAAGCTTTGCTACACATATACAGTGTACTGTAGACATACATGTATGTTTAAATCTTTTATTGAAAACTTCGAAGACAGTTCAGAAGGAAGGGTACGACATTGATTCATGGAAATGTAATGGAATCATTAAATCTCTCGTGGAGGGTGCAAAATTTCAATAATTTTTCAGCAGAGTAAAAGAAAGAATTCTTTTACTCCATATGGAAATATTCTTGCTTTCTTGAACTTGACTGGCCCTTAGCTAAAGCATGTATAAAGTTTAACTAAAGTTCATTGTTTCGCAATATTAATGCATGTGCACCAACGTTATGAAGAGCAATTGTTACTCTTTGTTTCGGTATTGTCAGAGAACAGTCGAGCCGCCATAATTTTATTACCACACTTAATATCAGATTGATTTGCTCGTCATTATGCACGTTTATAACTTGACCCCATTTGACTGGGAATTTTGTCAGCCGCAGTCAACATAGTCGAGTTATTAAACTCGTTTCGTTCTCGGTTCCCACAACGATCAACTGTCACATGTTCGGTTGTACCTGTTGTGTGAACATCAACGTGCCAGACATGCCTGGGTGGGACTGCCTGATGCCTAATTGTTTTTCACGTGAAAATACATTGGATGCATTTGGGTCCTTTTATGGTGCATTAATTGTGATATTAATGCAGTTTCGTGGTCCTTGTCTCTCTCTCCTGTGTCAACTGCTGACGCCCTAATTACAAAAATTATAATAACCGAAATAGCACTCAGAGGGAGGTGCGGAAAGGTGCTGGGTGGCGTCATCATTTGGGGGTTATTTGTGTTTTTAGTTACTTTACTCCTTCTGCCAAATCCCAAGTTCCCTGGTGACGTCAGAAGTGGCGCCCATTGGAGTATGATGTGCTGTGGAATTCCTTGCAACAAGTACATTGAACACAATTGCAATTGACCGATTGAGTACAATCTTGAGCTTACATTGCTGGATCTGGGGATTAAATTCATGTTCAGTGTACATGCAAGAATTTTGCATGGTATGCAATTGTAATTTCTTGTTTTTCATTAATAAGACCTTATTTTTACATATGCTGCAGACATGAGCTACTTGAGCTTTTGCTCAGTTCTAAGGAGACATGTTTGAGCATGTGCTAGGCTCCAATCCACAAGTTCGTGCTGATTAATAGTTTGAATCAACTGTATTTTTAGCTTTTATTATCCTTGGATATATTGGTAGGGCGATTTGATGTCAATATTGACATATTTTTTCTTATTAAGGATCGGAGGAACTAATGCTCGTTTGTAATGCTTATAGGTATACAAATGTCTTGAATGTAATTTCATAAATTACTTTCGTGATCTTATAGTTCAGTGCTTCTCAAAGCTTTTTCATATTACCTGCCCTAAATTTGAATGAAAACCAAGACACCCCCAACATATTAGTTTTTAGTGACAGATTAACCAGTTCCGTCCAGCGCCATAGTAGACAATTCTGTAGTGGACAACTCATGGATTTTAACCCATGTTAATTTTACTCATGGATTTTAACCCATGCCATATTTTATTTGGTGGAAAAATATTATTCACCAATTAAGGGTTTTACTGACATTTTATGATTTAATATTATTCAATTTTATAATATGATTTATTTGGAAATAATGACAATAATGACGTAATGATTTCTTGCATACTAGACGAGAAGGGTTGATTCATATAAAGAGTAAATGGAGTAAAATATGGAGTAAAATGTGGAAACTTTGCATGAGATCTAAACACCAGTATATAATGAAATAATTTCTAACTTGCCATATCTTCAGCCTGCAAAACCAATTTAATGAAAGGGATTGTAAAATGCACACATTGATTGCCTTGTTATTTGAATTTTCGAGGGTTTTTTAAAAACAAACTTGTATTCGTAAATTGATTTTTAGATACTGAAATATTTTGCAACTCTGTATAATGCAGTACTTGATCTGGGTAGCATGTATGACAGGTTAGAAAAGGCTAGTAAAATGTTTAAATAAATTTCATATATACATGTACAACGAATCATCTTGTCATATACTGTAGTGGACGCAGTTAACTGGTTCACTCTTTCTGTCAATTTTCACTTTCAAGAACATGCATCAGGTCAGATATACGAACATGTTTGAGAAATGCATTTATCCAATAAATCTTAACTGTTGTCATTTTCTATAAAATATAAGCGGTTTACTGATGGGTTTGGAGTGAATGCATGACGTGATCCTGTTCGTGATTCACTTTCATTTCAAATACCACATTAAACATGGCTACTAGTGAATGGCAGTACTTTGTTTGCTGACATGGATAACATGGAAGCCATTTGTATAACCGGCACAATATTCTCTACCTTTACGGTACATAAAGGGCGATGATTTCAACGATAATTCTGAAAATATGCCATCTTGAGGAAGTGGGTGTTCAAGCTGTTACATTCTTGACCTTTTCTGAGATAAGACACCTTTTGGGCAATCAATAACCCTTAAGATATGCTCCAAACAAAGTCTAGTTGTTCAGGTAAGTTACTAACTCCTGTTTCGGATAACTGAAACAGTTGTCGTTCAAGTAAATATTCTCTGAGAAGTTTATTTATCGAAACTGGTTGCTGCTGTCCTTGGTGCATTACAGCGGAACATAAATACCCCATTGCCAAGTGCCTGCAATGCGGTATTTAAAACCTAAACGTTTAGTCTACAATCAAGCATCTGCTTTTCCGAAGTATTTTTGCCAAAATTCAAACAGTTGTAATACTTTGAAGAAAGAGTGACTTTAATGGGCTATTTTAATGCGATATTTAATGCTGTTTAAATGTTTTTCTACCAAGCAGTTGTAGACAACTCCTTCACTTTTGAAATGTTGTTATACCATGCTTATAAAACAGCAACATACTAAATCTTAGAAAATGTATTTGCATGTACATTGCCAGTATTTGTGCATTTTAGTCAACAGGGTACACTTTTACGAGCTCGTACATCACATTTTATTTAAATTAGTTTGTTCTTCAATTAGGTACTGTTTTATGTAGGATAATGTTTAGAATATTAGGAGCAAAATTTTATGGGACGATACTTTAAAATTGCACATTTACCTTAACTGTATGCATATTTTCAAACATTTCAACTCAAATCCAATATTAAATACATGGAATGGAACTATACATGGATTGTATTTTATCATGAATTATTAGAGTATAATTTTTGAATGGTAGACATTTACTCTTAGTAGATGCGAGAAAGTACTTTACTGATGGTGTCGATAATCTAATGTTCGATGCTATATCGACCTATATCTGAATAGAGATTTTCTTTCATGAATTTTGAATGGACCCCTTTGCGCATTACTAGGAGTGTACGAGTTCCCGGCAATTAATAATTACTTAACTACATTGTCGATCAAATTAAAAGGCTAATTATAGGAGGCTAATTGAAGCTAAATGAAAAAGCTATTTATTGATTGATGCAAAAGAAGTTTTGATGGCTTCTCATTTTAGTTGTTTCATCCAACCAATCGATCGTTGAAATTTGAGTTCTTTTGTATTAATTATTGTTTTATTGCATCTAACGTTTTCCCAATTCCCCTAATTTGGTATACTTACTCTGAATCATGACTTTTTGCGTGACCATAGGAGGGAAGCTTGTTCTACTTTAGTCATGGTATATTTTTTGCATATAACTCACGAAGTAGAATTATAATCCTTATATGAAACTTGTGTTTCATTCTGTTAGAATGAAGCATATAAATAAACCTAAATACAAATGTTTCTCAGAAACACATGCTGTATTGCTGACCGGAAGCCTGCATTCTGCTTCAGATTGTGATCTCATTTAGATTGTATTTAGATTGTGTGGGACGGACATCAGGAATGGTTTTAAGGGCCTAAGGAAGCCCTGCTGGCTTAACTTAAAGTAACTTGAGTCCGTAACTTAATAATTTCCAATTAATGTTAAAATGGGGTCAAACATGTTGACGATGTTGCCGAGATTTTCATAAATATTTTATTTCTGAAGCAGGGAAATTCATTACACAGAGAGAGCAGGATCCTGCTTCAAAATTAATGACCATTTATTTGTAATCATCGTCCATGCATAGCACGAATGTTGATATGAGCTGATACAGGGTTTATTAACTGCGACTTACGTCAAGCATTGATCGCCCAGGGTACAGTAGATAATTAACGTTCAAGAACTTATGCCAATAAATGAGATTAATGACTTATCATTCTTGCACGCTTTTATTGGAAGCTACAACAATTGACGCTCGAATATTATTACGCTTATCACAGCTTCAAGAAGCATAAATTAATGCTTTATTAAAATTGAAAGCTTCCCTAATCACTTTACCTGCATGTTTGCATATCACTTCGTCCTTTTGCGTCCCTATCCAGAAATAATTTTTTCACCTAATTAATTCAGAGGCAATGTTCATATGTGCATGTGCAAGCTTTCCGAATTTTGAATTCAGTGATGTTGAGTAACCTTATGAGTGAGGTCTTGTAGGAAGTCATGTTGATAAACTCTGGTTTAGTCCCTGCTCTAAATGTGCACAAAATATTTATACTTGAACTATTTGCCTATTATACAAAAACCTGTCGTAGCTGCTGCAGGAACTTACCTTTCGTATTTTTATTTGTAATTTTTTGTGTTTGTCGTGTTTAACCTAATCTAAACACACTAATATCTGATTTCTCTGCCCCCAAACACTAGTCAATCACTACCAGCATGCGAGCAGTTAGGAGAAGCCAACTTTGTCATAGTCTTTGGTTACTGGTTATAATAACTTTAAAGCATGGTAGTCATGGGTGCTGGCGTACACCTTAATGATGGGCTATTTTCATCTGAATACATACTTGGTTAACCTTCTTGGTGAGCAGATGTATTTTTAAACTAAGCTTAGTAACTACACGATAAGACCTTATTTTTGGAATCATTGCACCAGAAATTTTAACATATTTTAAACTTACTACTAATAAAAGATTTTGCCTTGAAGCATTATTTTAAGTGCAATTCCATAAGCTGTTCATGTAATTTAAATGTCAAAAGTATTAATTACAGAACCTAGAATTCTTAAAGGATGTTTGGACTTAATTTTATCTTTCATAATTGGAGCTTTGCCCTGGATGAAATACAATCCAAAATGTATATGCCATCTCTGATGACAACTTTGTACAGAAAAAAGTTAATTTTAAAAGTCGATTTCAGTATACTAAATATCCACTGTGAGACTACCTTATTGACGCACAATGCTCCGCATGTTTCAAGTATGCCTTTCTTGAAAGTAAACATTCCATTAAAGTTAGTCCCCACTTCAGCTGCTAATACAGCGGGAAAGCTATTTTCAAATAAGGTTGTAAACCAGGTAACAAATGTTCGTCAATGAGTGACAAAAACCATCAGCCTCCAAAAGGGGACCTATATAGCATTTCTCCACATTTTAAGGAACTGTTTATTTCTTTAAATCATCCATTACTTAACATAAACACAAGCGGGCAAGACTAGGGCCCTAAGAACACCTAAATACGGTTTTATGAAATAAAAACCCGTTTGACGTACTTATAGTCAAGCCCAAAAAAGTTGTGGAGCATACTCATGCTTTAAAAATTGAAATAACCGCTAAATATCCTTGATTTTGTTCTTAAACTATGAATTCCGCCGAATATTTATAAAATAAATAAGTTTTGCGAAAATCTTGAAGGCACGCGTTTGAGTTTGATCCATTTTGAATGTTTTCTAACTTGTTTTAATAAACGGCTGAATTTGCGACAATGTTAAGCAAAATACATGTAGCAGCAAAAAGGATGGACAGTTAAGTGCAAGGACTTTGCAAATATTATTGAAAAATATTAACGTCTGAAATACTTGATATATTCGTAGGCCTACTATATATCAAACCCTTTTTTAAAGTGGGCTTATCCTACCGGCTCGTAGGCTGATAGTGATTGCCTTATGGTTAGGGATAGTTTAATGCGAAATTACATTTTTAGGTTAGTTTAGGTTGAGTTGGGGCCCAGAAACAAAGCTGAAAAGAAGATAAATTTTCATAACTATCGCAACAGGTTCATTCTTTTCTACTAGTTTATTAGGGTTGAAATATAAATATTTTGGGTACATTTATAGCAGGGTTAGTTGATAAGGAGTTCAAACTAAGAGGAAAATTAATGTGAAAAATGTTTGTGTGCTTATTTTTCAATTTGTCATTTAAAGTAAGGAAACTTTTAATGATTTTAATCCATTTGCACCTGTGACGTTTCATTAAATCTTCAGATAATGGATAACAGCAAAATGAAAGTTAAGATGAAATGAAAGGATTGGTTTGAAATTGTCCCTATGATGATATAAAAATTAATTTAAAACTCGTACTGTGTAATTTAATCAACCTGTACCCGAGTTTATCACGATAATTAACGCCTTTTAGAACCTAGCAGTTTAGTGATCGGTTGTAAATAGCATTTCCTCAGCCATATGTTGTCGCCGTTGAAATGTGTCGGTCTTAGGCCTTCAAGATTTCCTGTTTTCTTAAAGGAATTCCTCGACAGATTTTAATGGAAATCCCCTGGTTCGGATTTGCAGGATGCACAGGCCCTGTTTTTTAAGAAAAACTGAACAGATCTCAAGCCTCATTTATTTTTGTGCTGCACTTGCTGTAGGTTCGTACTCGCACTTGACTTCCTTTCGGATTTAAATTGATGTTTGGGGAGAAATGATTCGTCATTTTTATTAGATTTTGGATATTGCAGTTTTATAGCAGAACCTTTTGGATAAATGGTCATGCACCATAATTTCAACATAGCCCATAAATTCCCTGCAACTGAATGCTTTTAAGACGAGCTCCATATGCAGGATGTGACGAAACAGTTCTTGGAACAAGTGCTTGATACTTGATGCTTGCTGACATTTGTTTTTCGAACTTTTTCCAGAGAATGTCATGTTAGGAGGAAGGGAAAGTTTAGCATGTTTGAAAGGTTTTTTTAAACGTTGCATTTTTGCTTTAAAGCTTGGTGTTTATGAGATGTAATCCATCATTTCATTGCTGATTTATGGCTAAATGGTGTTTCAAAGCACACTGGCCTAATTACATGGATGAGCAAATGAAATAGTCTCTGTAATGGATCCGCATTTGAATGTATTTGTAAATAGCATGTCCAGTGCCAAAAATAGCCATCAATCCCACCCACCTATTCCTGTGCGGCATGGGCTAGGCCATGGCGTGTTTTCGCCGAATTTACTTAGGTTGGCGGATTAATTATATGACGTCATCGAACGATCACTTTCTGGCTCGGTGACAGCTACATGCACGAAAACATTTTGCGAACATTGCAAACATTTTCGATAGCAAAGCACACACTTGCCTTACAAAATGTGACTGGGCTCTGTATTAGCGCAGGAATTGATTATGTTTCGGACTATTTACCTTAAAATATCGAAACCAATTTCCATAAATTGCTGACACCAGCTTGCAAAGGTGCTTGGAAAACAGTGCGAACAATTGTCAGCAAGCACATTTATCTAAGGTGGTAAATGGAAATTTTTAAATTGAAATTTTTTATTATCTCATTATCAATTCAAGTGGTTGAATACACGCACTTAAGGGCATTGATGGCACCACCAGGAGTATTTATATATTTCTATATTAAACAAGTAATGAGGTTGCAAATGTCCACCAGAGGGCAGTGTGAAGAAGCCCACTCTTAACCTGACTCTTACCATAAATTATTGTTTGCGTGGTTTATCATTAACGATACAATTACTGCCATTTCTATCGAAAAAATCGTGAGCTTAACTTTATGAATTTGAGTAAAAACAGCTTTTGTAAACGGTTAAGAAGATGGTGATGATGAATCCGTGAAGATGACATAATTTGTCCTGTGTTACAATTGTATATGGTTTTCAGGTGCCTTACATGTCACTTCCTGTTCAACCATTTCACGTTTTCTGGATATTTTTCAATCTCATTTCAAATCTCATAACTCATAAGTGCGCTATTAGTTTTGTTGCACATTACGCCGTATGTTCCTTGATTTATTCATATCTGATGATGATGATATCAAATTCCATGTTGAAAAATAGTTCCATCTGAAATAATGTATGTGCAAAGGCTCTTATAGCTTTATGCGTTTTGCTATTGGATTTGAATGGCAGCTTCTAATCATCATAAAACAGCATACGTAATAAAGGCGTTCAACGTTTCTGCACATAAATGGAGGACATAAAATGAATTTCACATTCATTTCTTTTTGGCCCCATGAAATGTTGAAAAGTAGATATTTCGTTCCATGTTATTTATTATCTTTGTATTAAAATGAGCTTTTGCTGTTCAAGTTGGGAACGTGCTGCTCTGATGTAAATCAGAGTGTATTTCACTTTCAAAACGCCTAAATATTTCATCGTAAAAAAATAAGGTTGATAGCATTTCATGGTCTTTACGCCCACTGATCAGTGGTTCTTTTCTATCTAATTTTAAACGTGAATTTGGCACCAAAAAGTTTTTTTGTGCTGTTTTCTGGCTATTCGTGACAATGAAAACCTCCAAATATTGATTTATATTTGGTGACGCGTGTAGAACATCCATTTGGTTCATTTTATAAAAGCTTTTGATGCATAGTGGATTTGCGCCTCTGAGGGACAACGGATGGTGGTGGAAACGAACGTGATCTTTAGACATGTTATGCCATGGATCAGAGGACCCATAAAAGTTATGAGGTTCCATAAAACCAACTTCGAGGTAGACTCGAAAATTGATTGAATGCGAAAACACATGGTCAAATTTATGTGGAGTGGAGGGGAAGTTACTAGTACAATTGCCGATGGAGAATTCATTTTTTTGGCCAGATGGATATATTGTTCCTTTGTTTGATCGGAATTACCCTACTTGTCAAGTATACAAGAATGATTTCTAGCTGTCCTAGATGTAAAATTAATCCTTGTTGTGGTTTATTTGTGTTTTCTCATGTTGTTTTTGTTTTGTTTTTTTGCGGGATTTTTTGGCACATAGACCGTATTTAACCTAAAATAAACTAAAAATGTCATTTCTGATTTAGCAGCTTCTTAACCGCTAGGTAATCACTGCAAGTTACGAGAAAAAGTCAGTCTTTAGCATGTTCTATGGCTGTTAGCATGTAGAACAGCCGTTTTTATTTCTAAATTTCAACATTGAGAAAGTAGAGTTAAAAGAAATGAAGAAAATTTGCTTTCGGAGCAGGGATTACTTTGGGCTGTTTATACCTGTGAAAAACTTGCTACATGTCATATATTCCAATTCCTTGTAGAAAGACAATCTAATAACTATAGTTCTTGATAAAGTTTTATTGAAATTTTGCCTATTTTTTGTAGGTTTTGAATAAGTTCTTAAGCTTGATAGGCACTGTTTGAAAGAGCAGTTTTCAAGAGTACCTACATGCCATGGTCTCCATTTTCTTACGTGCTATTGTTGCTTCTATTTTGATTCTGTATTTATTTATTGATTTGCTGTCGATGTCATTTGAGTTTACTGTAAGTCTACGAACGTTTTTCCAGTTTTTTTTAAACGGTCACATGTTTCTGCAGTATTGAACAGCCCTTTATTATCCATCAATGACTTCATTCTGGCTAATACGTTTACACTGTATATCAGACGCTTGTGTTGTCATTACAATGGATCATTTGGCTGGTCTTCTGTCAAGGTCTTTGCCACCATAAACACAATACATAGTGACGTCCTTTGTGTATTCCCTTAAAAATTAAACTTGGGTGTCGTTCATGGTCCCATCTTTGGGCTTCATCAGAAACTAATATTCCTACTGTAAAATTCAAATAAAATATGCAATAGCTTAACGAATGGGGGACATTGATGACTAAGTACAAGATATCTTCTGGGAAAAGTTACATTATATTGGCAAGGTCAACAAAGTTGTTAATGGATCTACTCTCGAAGTTTCCTATATTGTTTTTGACGTTACAGTTTAGCCTATATTTGCATGAGTGAGATTTCAAGTTTAAAAGGCCATTCCTCTTACATGTTTACTAATGCTCTTCAGTTAGCAGCCCCACCCTGATAGTTATTTGAATAAACGCAACACCGTTAATTTGTCGACGTCCTTTGGGACCACCAATTCGCCATGAACACGTGGAGGTCGGCATGCCTAGATCAAAAAGCAGAATTAGACCATAAAACACAAGTCCATTAACTGGTATGCGTGTTAACGCCGTGGGCAGTCCATATCATTCTTTCTAAGTGTGCTTTTTAACGAACAAATATTGATTTGGAATGCTGATTTTCCGAAAACATTCGAGATTTGAATGTCAGGGAGTCTGCCCAATATGCTCATGAACAAAGTGGCTAAAATACATCAATCTTAGTTACAATTTTTCATTTTCTGAAGCCCAACTTTGCCTATAGACAGTATGAGAAAGTATGCTTTTCCTAACTACTTGTAGGCTAGCAGTGAAGCACACAAAGTGAAAAATAATTAATTGCGACAGCAAGTACAGGTGCCAATCTTGTACACTGAAACAGTAGTGTTGAAATATAATTATTTTGTGCACATTCCCAGCAGGGCATAATGTGTTGCCAGGGTGTCCACGGATTATGAAAGTCATGGACAAGTCATAACATTATAAATTTTGATGGACTCTTGGATTCTGATGGATTGATGGATGACTGAACTACCAATTACATTTATAATGTATGTAAATGTGAATGTAATGTAAATGTATGTTGACCATGTAAAGTTGACCTTTTGAATTGATCTTCAGGCAATAAAAGAATATTTGATTGTTTGTTTGAATGACATACACTACATGTACATGTTGAGGCTTGGCATGTTCAGCAATATTAACCTGAATGACATGAATATATAATTCTGAAACTACACTATCATTGAATATTGCATGCTGTCGGTTTACTTCGCATTACGTCACAACTTTTAGAGGGTAGATCGATACATCAAACACTTTAATTAAGCTTGTCTAATGAAATTTTTGCCATGAATTTATGGCAGCTTTTGCTCGGCGCTACACGACACACCTACGTGTGCTAATGTAAACCCCCTTAAATAATTTCCAATTAAAATTTGTTAACCATATTTATCCTAGGCGATAAAAATAGCCAATGTCAAGGCTGATATGTGATGGAGCATTGTTGTATACAGCTAGTATACTCGTGAACCAGGTGCCCTTAGATATAGCAATTATTGGGATTTCAATTAAACCTTACTCAAACACAAATGCTATTGTTTTTCTAGGAAGATTAAATCCCTAAGGACTGTATAAACATTTCCTGTGCTTATATATTGAGCAATTAACGAATGTCAGGCTGTACAAGGGCTCCGTTATGGGAAGTGATTGTAATGCAATTCTGTGAAAGATAATAGGTGTACAACTCCGAGGAAGTAGCAGGTCTTTAATTTGAACGATTGCACCATTTCATAGTTGCCAGTCCTTTATTTTATTATCGAATTACTGTTTTGTCGTGGCAATTACTCGCATTCTCCCCACTTATTTACCTAAAGAGCTACTGTGTTCAAGCGGATCCTCGTAATCTTAGCACCATATTTTAGCATCTCCTTCTATAATGGATGAGGCGGGTTTCAAATTAGAGCAATTAAATAGTCTGAAAAGTCATAGTACGTGACGAAAGACATGCATGGAACATTAGGATTAATTTATCTCAGAATATACTCTTCTTTTTTTTCTGATATTTATGTCGTCAAGATTGGGAGCTAGATTGGGCTTCACTTCATAACATGCAACCAGCAATATCAGACTGAATTTCAAAATACTGTAGCATGCTAAACAGAATGGTTTCTTGATATCATGCGTGTATATGTAGAAACTCGATGACGGTTTTTCGTAAATTTAGGAAATGTTTAATGACAGATGTCATTAATTACATGTATCTTATACCAAATCTCATTTTAAACAAAAGTGACTTCATGGTAGATCTTGGCAGAAGGTCAGATCAGACCCTTTCAAAACGATGATCATATACAGTTAATGGCATCGTTAAAGAAACTGCAGCGTTATTGAGAACTGCATTCATGATCTGATTAAGAAGAAACCTATTTTAACTTTTTCTTAATCTAATTAACTTGGAGTTTGAGTTTTTCTTACAACTTAATTGGAAGAAATTACATTGAAACGACGAAATTTAAATTAACGATCCACTACATTTTCACAAATATGCGAATGCCAATTGTTAAAAAGTTGAAGCAAAATCAAACTTCAATGAGAAGTAGTCCAAGCACCATATTTCGTTTTGGAGATTGACACATTGTTTTTTATTCATGTATTGGCTATGTGTGACCAGCTGTCTGAAAATCTACTCGTCTCTAGTTGAGTCATTAGACAAACATAACCTTAAAGGCGTATATCATTTTAATTCATTTGGATATTTAGCTATTCCATGGTTTAACCTTGATATTACAGAGTCATATTGCTTTAATTTATCTATTAATTATTGATATAGCCGTTCCACTATTAAAAATTGATATAATGGATAGTGAAATATGTTCATTGTGTTCGTGTGGTGCACAAAACATGTCCGATGTGCACGACATGACTTGGTCACAATTAGTAAATAAAGATATAAAGTCCGCTGTTGCCACAGTTATGTGGTTTACTGTTTGTTCGTTGGTACTGAATAATTAAGGTATGCCCCAAATACATCTATTCTGAAATTTTTGGAGTATGAATACGTGACGTCAGCTTATTACATTTTTATTATTTTGGGTGAGGCCAGATGTAATTCTGACCCAAATAATTGAAATTCCGTTATAAATCGAGCAATCATTATCGTAACTACATACACTGTACATGTATATAATGAGTATACATTATATGAGCATTATCATATAGCGACAAATGACTCCCATGTAACCATTAATTTGTAAATGTCAAAGTCGACTGTTAAACAAAAGAGAGGATGTACTACTCGTATGAGAAAGTGGGCTTCTCCTAACGGCTCGTATGTTATGTTATCAGTGAAACTGTAATACAATATTTAGTTTGCTCTCAACCTTTTATGGTGCCGGGAACTACTCCAGTTCATGGCTGGCTCACTGTCAGGACGTACTTAAAAAATAAATTGCATCATAGTTTCAAATTAATGTTTACATAATTAATAAATGGTATATAATGTTTGTATCTTTAATTTTATGCAGCACATTTCATGGCATAAGGTTTGGCTCTTTAGTAAAGTCTGATCATGATTTTCGGATTATTTTCGTATTATACAACGTTTAATGTGATTTTTAATTTATGGTGGAGCAGTTGATGTTACGGTTAGCTGATAACGCACCTGTGTCATCTGGATTCATGTTTTGAACTAATTTGCTTCCATGCATTAGCAGATTGTATTTTTAAGGCCCTTTTGATACGCCAGTTGTAAATGTCATTTGGTAAATTTGTGTTATTCATGAAAACAGCCGAGACCAATATACACCACCTGTCAGTTTGGTATCGTTGTAAACAATTTGTGCTGACTTTTTCATCTTCGTGCAATTTAATCAGCCTCATACTTTCCAGAAAATTGGAAAGAGAGGATGCTAGGGGATTAAATGCCGACAAGCTATTTATATTCATGTGTTTAGTGAAAATTAGACCGAGTAGCTGCTCGGTAAACATGCAAGCTACATGTAGGTCTCGTTGAATGCCTAAGAGAAACATTGCTTAAGAAAGCACTTAAGAGGTCATTTAAATCTTAACTGTTTTTGTTAAATTGCAGCATGCGTCGATTGTGTTTTTGACTGTTAGGACGGATCCCAAAAATCTGTTTTACTGGAATTTCCTAAACACATCTCTGGGATTCATGTGAAAGCACACAAAAAATATCCTACTGACGTTAATTTCGAGAAGGGATATAGTGGGTTTACAGTTTTCTTGAAACTTAATTGCTGCCATTCCTTTCATATCCTTTTGAAATCTAGATGAAAGTAGTCAACAACGTCTAAGTGAAGCTATATACATTGTATGTAGGTTGTATATATTGGTTAATCTAGTTAAAAATGAATGCGTTACCAGTAAGATAAAGGTGCTCATATATCCTGTTGTAATATCATATATACGTTCTTTCAAGCATCATATGCACTATGAATATTTCTCATGTTTACTTGTTATAACATGTTATACAATCCTAATCCCCTTCCACCCCACTAAATGTGTATCATAAAATACCATAATGGTGTTTGTTTCAAAAATAGGAGCACTTTTTGAATAACCCACAATTGCTGTTAGTAATTAATGAAGGAATTGGTGTCCGCCACAACATGGTGGTACCCTTTGAACTTAACTTGGGTTAATGGACTAGACCCTCCTACCACATGGTACTAAAATACTGACAGTAGGGTACTGAGTTGAATTGAATTGAATACTTCATAAAGTAATTTGCATTATACAATCCTAATCCCCTTCCACCCCACTAAATGTGTATCATAAAATATTATAATGGTGTTTGTTTCAAAAATAGGAGCACTTTTTGAATAACCCACAATTGCTGTTAGTAATTAATGCATGGTTGCTCTATCGTTGGTCTATAATGTGACAATGTTGCATCCCAGACCACTCAGGTATTAACATAAATGGGTACATTTGATAACGCTCGCATTAATGACTATTTCTGCCAGCCCAAGCAAGCACTATATGTGGGAGAAATTTTAATAATTCAACCATGAATTTGCTGGTCGTTTTGAGCCAGACACACCATTTTATTTTTGCACTGAAAGTATTTTTTACCCTTTATTACAATATCTTAATGTATGTTTCATAAACTCTCAAAGGTATTGCTCGTCATAACCCACGTATGGATCATTGAAGCTGAAGCCTGGTGCTTAAGCGCACTCCTGGGTCATATTAATATGTGGATGTTACGAAAGGATGACAAAAAAGCAGTTGATCTTCGAATAGGTTGATGACCGTGCTCATCCCCAATCCTAATCTTGTATGTGACGTAGGAGATGATCAAGTTCACTGTGTGATGTCATCATAATGCTTGATTTTCCGACTCCCTTCTATCTTTTAACAACTTGTCGTTAAAAGCGAAATTAAAAAAATTAGATCAGAAAT
This sequence comes from Cylindroiulus punctatus, assembly GCA_034695085.1. NCBI lineage: Eukaryota > Metazoa > Arthropoda > Diplopoda > Julida > Julidae > Cylindroiulus > Cylindroiulus punctatus. Next base: position 286 of record JAQFYZ010002799.1, on the reverse strand, counting down.
CACACATTTGAGCCTCGTGAACATCTTGAGTAAGCCCCATGATATTATCTATAGGATTTTAGAATTTTGGCACATTTAGCAAATAGAAACAATAAGAAAGTGGGCACCCCTTAACGGTTCGTATGCTTTCAGTGATTGCCATCTGGTAGGGGCAGAAAAAGCACAATTGACATTGTTGGGTTAGATTGTGTTAGTCGGGGATTGTGATAGCAGTGGCGGATCCAGGGTGGGGTTCCAGGGGTCAGGACCCCGTTTGGCAAAATAGAAAATTGACACTAGATAGATT
>JAQFYZ010002798.1:0-15471 GCA_034695085.1 Cylindroiulus punctatus | reverse complement strand
CAAAGTTTTGCCGCAAGTCGGCCATATTGTATTTTGCCACTTGCTGGCCGACACCCAACCAAGCTGGTTGGGTCATCAATTGTTCGTTCCGGATATTAAACTTGTTAAGTTTTGCAACCACGCCTCTGGGATTCGATTGATTTTCATCAAAATCTACCCCATTGTGCTGGTGTTTTCGATGGACGCTTCCGCGACAAGCTGCCATACAGTGATGAAAGAGGTCAAAGGAATAGAAGACAATATAGTAAATACGATTCTTTCAATTTTTATTGAAATTTAAATGTTGAGCATTTTATTCATGTTCCCCATGTTTAAATAGCGTTTCTTGACTGCCTGGAGAATATAATGAGGGTAAGTTGCCTCGAAATAAGCTTTCGGACTTTATGTTTCTATTCTAGAAAAAAAATTCAAAGCCCATGATGCCCATTGTTTCCAGCCAACAGCAGCATACCAGCAATTTCACGGAAACTGCCCACAGCGACAGGCGAACGAAACAGCATCTATAACTTTATATTAGAGCTATATTTTTATCGAATTTTACGTTAATTAGCATTTTTCTAAAATCGGGTTAAACTTTCAGAAGCCAGCTCAACAAACGCGACACATATGCATCGAGGCCGAACTTTGCAAGGTAGGTCAAGTCATGATACCCGTTCACACGCAAATTTCCATTTGCGATATTTTTAATTTTCAGACTTGCCCAGATTGGCAAGGTTGTGATGAGGTCCGAGAGCGCCCATCTCAAGCTCGAATTGTAGAGGCAGACATGGCATGAATTACAATTGAAAAATGAAGCCTTCTTATAGTTCACTTCTATAGAGTTTGAATATTGCATCTACCCATGTTATTTGATTAAAGAGATTATGCATACTGGTAGTACATGTACCTTTCATTGATCCAAGATGTATGACTTCCAGAACTCTACTGTTACGGCCATACTGTATATGCATTTCGTGACCATTTTCCAATTCCACCATAAACATCACAAGAATTTTGTGCAATAACTTAAAAATTTTCTCTTCAAGGCTTACGTTGTCAATTTTCGTCAAAAGTGTCAACCATTTTGCAATTTCTCCAGAAATTTCACCACTATCCTGCTATCGCCAGCTCTGATAGCTCTTATGAGAATCTGGGGGGATTTCTAATGCAATCAAATGCCCCCTGTCCTTAGTCTAATGCAAGTTTCCCAAATTCACATATCAGGAATGTGGGAAGCTTAAACACAAACCAGTAGTGGCTTTCCAGATATTTCGCCAGCATTCAAATTGCGCCCATCAACAACACACCTGTTAAATTCGTTCCATTCACAACAGGTGATGCCATATGTCTTTAACAAAAAGAGCACAAACGTTTTTCTAAGGGTGATATTAAGATGATATTACCATGTTATTATGATGAATTGCGCTTTATGTGTTCACGCTTCAGTATATTCCACATATTGTGCTCAACGTAAATATTTTGAATAAATATATGTCGCAATGCAAAGTGGGTGCTACTTCAATCATTCACAGCAAAGCAGTGTGCACTGGAAATTTACTATACAGTTGCAGGAAGTATTCTCAGGTACATATGCCGATGGCCAACTGTATACAGTATACTGCAAGTATATAAAATACGCAAAATACTGCAAAAATACGTCCGTTCAATATTCTGAATCACACAGGACGAAAATACATGTAACTGCAAATGCCCAATAGGCCCAATAACCACTGCATGGTTGGTCCAAAGTACATGTATGTATGCACACACTTAAGTAAGCAAGAAAGATTGTTATTCGTCTTTGAAAACATGTGACGTAATGTGTCAAATGTTTGAAAGAAAGGCACCATATTTCAATATAAAACCTCTATTTCGATCCAATTCACAAACTTCCCTTGAACGTCCAACATATTGCTCAACGTCCCCAAACGTACCTATGCCCTATGATTCATCTACGTGTCTAGCTCAACGGTTGGCAGACCGAAAGTGGTATACAGGGTAAAGGGTAACTACATTCTTCAAGACATTCTAATGACCTAGTAGCCGAAGAATGGACTGTGCAAGGGACAGTCCATTCAACAGATCTATACCGGAGTACCAGTAAGGTGTTGTTAACAGAAATCCATACGATCTAATATTTGAAAAAAACTAAAAGCAGAGGACCAAGTAAACTTGAAATCTTCAGAATTTTTTTTTTTTAAATCGTCATAGTTAGGAAGTGCAACCATCAGAACTACCAACAAAAAGTAAGTCGAACAGAAATTCCACGTTCACTTCTATGTCACAAAAAGGTGAAATAAACCAATATCAAAAATAATACTTTACTACAAATATCCGTATTCTCAAAATGCATTTAATGACTAAAAACTCGCATGAATGCATCGATATTCTGCGGGCCATTGCATGCAGTTTTATATGTACTGTATATTAATGTTGAATCACATATTGTGGGCTTCATATGCATGTCCATTTTCGCCAAAAATATATTTTATTCTTATATTTTAATAAAAAATATATTAAAAAAATTATATTTAAGTCATATGTCCATATCTAGCATGACCAAACCAGATTCGCTCTCTGTTTTCTACAAAACGTTTCGAATCCGATCGGAGCCGGATATATCCAAAAATTAAACTAAACAGAAATTTTTTGTTGCCGCGTACACCTACATGGTCTCAGAAAACAAAATGAGACAAAAACTGCCATGAAAAGGCGACAAAACCGGTACCGGGAACTATGGCCTCACAGGAAACAGCTCAAGACACCTTGGGCAGCTCCAACTGGGTGAGATACGGGAGGATGCTCTTCTTGCGAGTCTCCACCAAGCGCCACCTGACGACTTGCACGCTGAGGCACTTGAGCGACATCGGCCGGCTCGTGTACCGCTTGCACCAGGCGAAGAAGTCGGGGTCAGTGGTTAGGACGAGCTCCATCCATGCCACAGAACTAGGTTTCGCGCCGCACTCCGTCAAAAGAACGACACAGCCCTAGTCGCGGTGCTGGACAGCATCGTGCAGCGTAGATTTGTTTGATTTGCCATCGTCACAAGTACCGATGACTGGAACACCGTGCCGCATCAACACTGCGACCATTCTCGATAGGCCACATCTTCTTAGGATCAAAGACGCCATACAGAGCGAACTTTTGCAATCGTGCACACTCGGGTCGATGAAGGCTCCCTCATTGCACAAGAAGGAAATCGTCTCTGGCTTCCCTGAGCCGTCTGCTCCACGGCTGCCATAAGGCGACGGTCGTAGTCTTCCTGGTGGAAGATTTTATTTGGTAGATTAGTTCACCATCCAATTTGATCTTTTACGGCGCTTGACCCTCGACCCCTCCTCGTTGCAGCGAACTCTTATCTTCCATGGCAGCAGCTGACGGCCTCCTGTTGAAAACGAGACCTGAAGGAGTGATGAAGCCGCTTATTCACTTCCGTAAATCGATATTTAGAAAAAAACAAATTTCAAAAAATCTATATGGAGAGTAAATCCGTTGAAAATGACGTCACGTATTCCTCCGCCCATGCACATGCTCCTGTTCGAGTACATGTAGTACCAGGGTTCATACTCAAATTTACAAAGTAATTTCCCAAACTTCAAAATCGTGTATTTATAAAGGGTAAATGTCTTTATTTTAACAATTTTCCACATGTATAATGTAAAATTACACGAAAACTATTTATTTGGTAATCGCTTTTGTGTGGTTTGTGTAACTGCAACTCACCTCCTCGTGGCCATTAAACTATCAAACATTCAATGGAACCCCATAAAATAGCAGGACATTCGGTGAAATCTCTCGCAATGCTCCAAATGCAAAAAAATGAACAGATTTTGGAAACTTTTTCCAAAAAAATGCAAGAAACTAACCGGTTATGGCAAAACATTTGCCAAAAATTAACCAGTTTTTGCAAAATGTTTGCAAATTTTGCTGGTCCCTGACTTTCCTAGTGTGTAAAAACTATAGTCACAGCTACCATAGTTTTACTGATTCGAAGTGAATTTCCACAAAAAACTGAATTTCAACGAATGCAAATGTGAAGATTTGCTCCACGAGCACATAGGCGGTTGTATGCACATCATGCATTGCACGCTATACCTCTTGCAAAATTCAGTTTCATACATGTCCACTGACGATAAATGCTAACTTACCAGAAATGTCGATGAAAACAAAACACGTTTAATCCAAAAACGTGGCAGCGTGGTCGGAGATAGAGCTACATGTAAAAGACAACTGCACTGTGGCGACAGTCAACTGTGTAACAGCGACCAGCGTGGCATGTGCACTCCCGGATGTGCCCTTTGACCTATTTGCACTCCCTTCAACGCCTACCAACCCAATCCGGTCCTTCTATTGGGTCCCTCGCTATGACGTCATCTCACCTATTGCAATGAGTGAGCATACAGCTGTATGTGCCAATTTTCCCAATTGCTTAGTTCTTGGATAATAAATAGGGATTAGCGATTATTCCAAAAATTGAGAAGCTCAAACACTGTATGTCTAGTTGAGGGTGCAACTGAGCGAGCGATATTGCTGTACAAAAAGGCCAAATTTTCCGACAATTTTCAAGTTGTAGCTGGAAATTAAGGTTTTTGTTTATCATAACTGTTTATGAGTTGAGGTTATCTTACTCAAAAGCGAAAGTTTATTAAGTGATCTACGCCCATAAAAAAATGAGGAGTGCGAGGAATTGATGAATTCGAAGAACATTTGGACATGAAAACGTTCGTAGATGCAAAAGAAAAAAAATGGCACAACTATGTACGTACTAAACCACCCATAAAAAAATTTGAGATATCTGTATTCTTAAAAGCAAACTTTTCATAAAGTAAATTGAAATTCTTTAACATCAATATAATTTTCGCACACAAAACTGCTATCTTTTAGCACTTAAAACATTAAAATTTTCAGGCAAAAATTCAGTTTCAATTCCCATAACTTTCTACTTTACTCAAGAAGGGTCAATTAGGATTTCTAAGATCAAACCCAAGTTAAGGCATGGATGAAAAGACGACACGTATAATTTCGCCTTCTTTTTATTAAAAAAAAACGACCATCAATATATTCGGTCAGTAAAAATGGTATCAGGGACGTCCTCATTTATTCAAAAAAGTACTAATTACTTATTACATAAAGCAGCTAATCACATATTGATACCGCATTTAAAAAAGTAAAATACAAGAACTATTTTCCCATTTCATGAAAGTAAAAAATTAATTTTTTCTATTTTGGTAAATTTGTCTTTTATTTAAAAAAAAAAATAACGTTGGAATTTCATGAAATGGGAAAACGTTCATAATGGGTCACACATAGTAGGAAGCATGGACGTCCCCCTGACGTCACAAAGACGTTCCACGTGACGTGTAATGCTAATCACCTCCCTTGGGGTCAACAGAAGAATTGGTAGACCAAGAGAGGTTCATTCTGGTCTTGGACAGACGTCCGAAGCGCTTCACTCCACTCTTGAGTTGTCCAGCTGCAGCCACGTGTCCACCATTTGAATCCACGTACATGTATATCTGGTAAGTGATCTTATTTTATCATAAACTGACGTTTACATAGAAATGTCTTCAATCCGGGCAATTAATGCTGATTACAAGCTCCATTGAAAATGCGTTTTAATTTTCGGACACCCTGAATAATATTTCCCCCATGCAAAACCATGCAAAATTTGTTCCGTCCATTCGCTTTAATAAAGAAATAAAGACGCTCAAAATCTTACCTACCTTGTAGAATGTGTCGTCCACTAGTGACACATTTTGTTCCTTTTTCCGCGAATTACACCCTTCATTATTGAACAATTAAATAAAAATGGTAAAAATTCGCTTACATCATCAAAAAAATCACGCGTGATCTTTGCGTCATTTGATGACGTCCTTTGCTTAAGCGAATATTTCCCATTTTTATTTAATTGTTCAATAATGAAGGGCATAATTTGCCGAAAAAGAAAGAAAATGTGTCACTAGTGGACGACACATTCTACAAGGTAGGCACGATTTTCAGTGTTAATTTATTTATTTATTAAAGCAAACGTATAGAACAAATTTTACATGGTTTTGCATGGTGGAAATATTATGCAGGGTGTCCGAAAATTACCACGCTTTTTTAATGGACGTTTCGATCAGCCTTAACTATAACATATTGACGGTTCGTGCACATGCAGTCGGTGCCCCATCGATATTGTTTTTCCAGTTGCAATCGTTGCATATGATTTTCACACGTTTGGTGTGGAAGTGACAAATTTGCTATTGTTGATAAAATTGTGGGTTTTCATGATGATTTTCCTATTGCAAAATGGACTTACAATGCGTGTGCGTACAAACTCGATTCAAATTTCATCCGATATAATGACTACCATGAATAGCCTACACCAGGTGTAGGGCTTCTGATTAAATTTTAAATTTTTGAACTTGGATTATACTGAATTTAAGATGGGGTGCAAAACAAACTTCGATTGATTAATTTTGTTGTTAAATATGTTAAAATAACTCATTATGTCTTTCCCCCAGGATTTCGTCAGCGGCCAGTCATGGGGGACAATAAGGACGTGGAGATGTCAGACATCAATACTCAAATATAGTGAGTGATGCTGTGTTTCGTCATTAGCTGCGTAAATGATAGTCGTGGGTTGCTGTTAATTTGTGTGGTTCAAAGTTCAAATTGAAAAATTGTGTGATGGCCACGTGTCAACAGCTGCTTTTTTACAGCACTACATATACTGTACATGTACAAATGGCCTCAACAGATTTGGTTGTGTGACCCAACATCCCACACTGCGGCTATAATCGGGAAATTTCTAATTCCCAAAATACGTAAAATCCATTTATGATATCACCGTAGTAACAAATTGCAGTCGTTTTCCGCCTTCAAATGTGCATAGTTTTCTCGTAATTTGATGTAGAAAAATAACAAACACGGCGGAATTTTGAAACGGTAGTCGGACATGTTGATGACGTCACTGCCCGGCATCACGTGGTTAATGCTCATTAAGCGCCTGATACCAAACTGAGACGTCATACAAAACGGCAGGTGGCCGTTTCGTGGTGTCCACGCATTTTCCCTATTTCAACCATCCATTCTGACATGTAAACGGTCGTTGATGCAAAAAAATTGACACATACAATGGCTCAACGTGAAAATGATACACCCATTTAAAACTACACTGATCACAGTTAATAATCGCAAATTAAAAAGTAACTATAAGGTGAAACTGTATAATATTGTGGTATGTATTTAATTACATACCAGTGAACAAATAAGCACCATCATTTCATAAAATTAATAAAAAGAAAGAAAAATATTGAAGGAAATTATGTGAATGTTAAAATGATACAGCAAAGAAACGACAAAGTGAAAATGATACAGTCACTTGTTCATCGCGTTATGGGAATCTTTGGGACATTATATATTAAAATAACATGAATTAGTTTGTCTGTGCTTATATCTGTGTATTCCGTTTATTTATTAAGAAAAAATTTTCATATTTTTGGACATTTTTGTGCAAGTGCTTATTTCTGCATGTATATATACAATTTTAATAGAAAATTCAACAGACAGATTGCTGAAATGACTCAAAAAAGTCACTCAGCCATACAAAATATCATTGAGAGGCATAAAAATGCCCGTCGAATTATTAGTGAAGTAAGGGAGAGCCCGAAACTGCTATTGATGGGAGATAGGTTTTGCATTAGATGAAGAAAAAACCAACTTTATTGTTTCTGACGCTTGCTTATGAGACTGGGAAACGTCTGCAAAAGAATATTAACCCTAACATTGTACCAATTGTTCCTTAGAAAAATACCTTTAATGGCACAGTGGCCAGGAAAAGGCTGGCAACAAAATTAGATTCCAATGCTTCAGAAGAACACTTGCAAAATGATCCAAAATTTTGGAAAAAAAGGTTTTATTTACTGGTATATGTAACTTTGTTTACCATTGGGATAAGATGGGCAATGTTATATATGAAAAAGAGCTGATGAGGTGCACAAAAACTAAATTTTTAGGACACTGCCAAATACTTTAGTTGTGGAGTAATGTCTGTTGTGACTGACATGCCCTTATGTCAGCTGCCGGAACCGCAAATCGACTTTCATCGGCAACAATATGAACATACACATGTACATCAATTGATTGGGTCAGAATTTAAAGCGTGGAGTATAAAACTCAAACTTATAATTATGTATTTGTGCTTTATGATACGGATGACATAAAAGGTACAACTGACATTGCCAAGAAATGGTGCCTTGTTCCAATAGTTCTAAAGTCATCAAAACAACAACACCTTGTTATTAGGTCTAAGTGAGATAGAAAAAAGTTAGGCGAAACTGTAAATATAAATACGAAATCATCCGTTTTCGAACAAAAATGTCATGTCAGAATAGTACATGGGACAGGATTAGCCTTATTACATATAAAAAATCTTACATAAATCACCTACATGACATCAGCAGACAGGAAGGTTTGTCAAACAAATACCGATTCAAAGGCTGATTTAAATTTTAGTCGATTTTGGTCGACTGTATCATTTTCACTTTGGCGTTTCTTTGCTGTATCATTTTAACTTTGACATAGATTTCCTTCAACATTTGTTTTTTCATTAATTTTATGAAATGATGGTGCTTATTTGTTCACTGGTATGTAGTTAATACATACTACATTATTATACAGTTTCACCTTATAGTTACTCCTTAATTTGCGATTATTAACTGTGATCACAGTACATTTAATGGGTGTAACATTTTCACGTTGAGCCACTGTATGTATATACACCAAACTAAATGTTAAACCCAATTTGACACATACATACATGTATATTAACTGTATTTATAATGTAAATTTTATTAACAGTACGTTTTACAGTGTAGTTTTATTCATATTCGATTATTAGTTTAAGGCAGAGAGAAATGGGCGTGTCATTTAAAATGGCAGCCAACTACGCTTTTCTGATGCAGGCCATAGATGAGGGGGATTGGGACGCAGCCGAGGAATCCTTGAGCTGCAACAGCCTCAGCCTGGACACGGAATTCTACGGCTGGACTCCGCTCTTGCGAGCCATTGGAACGGGCCACTTGGACCTTGTGCAACTTCTGCTCAGTCACGGCGCCAGCTTGAATGAGGCCAGCAACGGCAAGTCTGAGCATGTTCTCCTCCACTTCGCCTTCCAAAAGGGGCACGTGGAAGTGTTCAAATTCCTTCTCGAGATCGGAGCGGACGTCAACGGGAAGAACAAACACGGCCAGACCGTCATGTACGTGGCCGTGAGTATGCTGAAACCGGATATTATTTCCCTCATGTTCGACAAGGGAGCGACCATAGACTCGCATTGGGCACATCGCCAGAGTCCGCTTTTCAACCCGGGTCTTCACGTACTTGCACGTAGTCCGGCATGGCATGGTACGGTCGCCGTATTACTGCGGCACGGCGTCCCGGTGCTCAATGGATGTTGCCCCTCGTCTATGCATCCGCTGCACATCGCGGTCAGTCGACACCTAAAGGACTGCATTGTACTGTTGATGGAGTGCGGCGCCAGACCTAGTTCTGTACAATGGTCGAAGCTGGACCTAACCAAGGACCCAGACTTCTACGCCTGGTGCGAGCGGTACATGAGCCGGCCGTTGTCGCTCAAGTGCCTCAGCGGGCAAGTCGTCCGACAGCGCTTGGTGGAGACTCGCAAGCGCAGCATCCTCCCGTATCTCACCCAGTTGGAGCTGCCCATGACAATCGTCGAGTACCTCGCACTGGACCGCATCAGGCACATGGAACGGGTGTCTTGAGCTGTTTCCTGTGAGGCCATAGTTCTCGATACCGGTTTTGTCGCATTTTTATCGCAGTTTTTGTCTCATTTTGTTTTCTGAGACCATGTATGTGTACGCACTAACCAAATTCTTCTGTTCAGTTTGATTTTTTGATATATCCGGCTCCGATCGGATTCGAAACGTTTGGCAGAAAACAGAGGGCGAATGCCGTTTTTTGTTTTATATCCCGCGAAATAAAATCTTGCTCAGATAATCAAAAGCATCACCGTACATTGCTTACTGCTTAGCTTGCACGTGGTGACGCGAAAAGTTTTTTGACTGTCAGATTTCACTTCCAGACGTCGTATGTAATCCCTCCTACTAATTATGGTTAGGTAGTAAATATTTTTGAATTGTCTCCTCTTGCAGGAGTTACTGCTCTCGTGTAGTTGAGAATCTCCGCGGCAAGCTTCGTAAATTCGTAAGTCACATTTGAGGAAATATGAAACCATCCCGGAATACTCATTCCGGGACCAGCTATGGACAGGTTCAAGTACCTGGAATAGGCGTCCAGTTGGGACCTTTTATTTCCATTGCTTTGATCGCACATGCCCTTACCCAATAAATATGTTGTGCATCGTCACTCATTCCTGGCTAGTTTCGAAACTTAAATGAAAATAATGCGTTTTGAGGACATTATTTTCTCTCTGCGAAGAATGATTGAAACAAATATCATTATTAAAAGGAAAGTGATAACGACCCATGAATTCGTGTTGAGTAGATTCGCATTCGGAAATTAATTTAGTAACTCCGATCTGTTACAGGGCCTTGAGAAAGAAAGACATTAGGATTTTTTCATCTTTATCACAATGAACGCAGAACGCCTCTGGCCTCTGCTCCCTACCCAGGTAGCACAAAACGAATATTCAAACAACGAATATTCAACGTTTAATAGACGTCAAGATATGACAAATTTCCTACGTTTATTAAACGTTGAATTTGCAACGTTTATTCAACGTTGTCAGCAAACGTCAACTCTCCACTGATTTTTAGTTACCAGGACACTCCAAGAATAAAACCATTATGCATGTAATGGAGGAATAAGGGTTATGAAGCCAGCAAAAATAATTATTTTGACGAAAATGAATTTCCTATAATATTCAATTTCAAAGACTACCAATACTTCACTTTTGTAACATTAATTGCAGATCAATTTTAAATTGTGCTTGGACATAATGTCCCCAAAACACCACTTGATACCTTGTCAGCAAAAATTTGTAACCCCCGGAAAATAATATTCCTATAACATTTTCAATGAAATTAAACTTCCACTTTGCAGGCCTAAGCAAATCATAATCTCATTTATTATCGAAATCGATTCTTTTTCCAAGTAATTCACCCATATGCCCGTATGTTAAAACAATCATAGCAGTTTTCAACTACAGTTGACATCTCCCTAATTGTAATATTTGGTATCAAATCGCATTTGCCACGTGATGAGAAATTTCTTGCAAATTAATGGGGCAGAGCATGCACATTTGCCCTAACTATCATTGCAATGGCGAAATACATACATGTACATATGATCTTTGCACGATTTTTGCACGCAAGGAACAAAAATACACCTGAATCATGCTGTATAGGACGCAGTATTGCTAGCGACATCATAAGCAGCTTTTCATTGGCTTTACTGATTCAATTTTTCTATTTGAAATCGATATCAAAATTATGTTGCAAACTTGCAATGTTGAAAATTATGTTCAAAACCTTCATCAACGTCCGTCAGTAAACACGAGAGTCGACAGAATGGAAACACGTGGTCGTCGATTTGGGAAAATCAGTTCAAAACTACCCAAATTCTCATTCCCCTTACCTAAAAACCAAAATAAAGACTGTGTTCTGGTGGCTATTCTGGCCTTCGTATATGTTGCATTTGAACAGGAGGAAGCTGGGGTTGGTATAACTGTAAAAGAAACCAACATGGCATCAAATTTCACTTATTTTTAACTATTCTTTGAAATTATTTCAGGCTGAGGAAGATATGTGTGTCGTGTTTTATAATGTTGTAACTATTTTTCTCCAGGGTACCCAGCAGATTCAAAAAATTTCTAGGAGACTAGGATTCTTAAAGTAATTTTCCCATGAAGCAACTAGTTAGTAGCAAGAAAGTGATATACATGTACTGACATACATGCGGTGTACATGTATGCTATGATATGAATGTCGGGCTTATTTTTCTCATTTATTTCATTTAATGCAATCTTGCTCGATAACTTGTTGAGGTTAGCTTCTTCCATGTCTGGGTCCTGTGTGCGTTTCCACCTGTTTTCTCCTAAAGTCACATTCTATAACTCTTTGGTGGAATTATCAACACCATTTTGCTGGTGTGTTTAGGTATACGCTTCTACGTTTGAAAGCACAGCACCGATCGAAAACGACAACGCTACTGAAGAAGACGTAGTAAGGCAAACAAATTTCTTTAATTGTTACTGAAAATTATATGTTGAGCATTTTAAACTGACGGGTTTCCTGTGCCATATTTAGCTCGCAATGCAAGACTGCGTGATGGACGCTATGAGGGTAAGTTGTCTGGAAATGAGCTCTCGGATTTGATGCTTAAGTTTGGAAATTGAAATTCAGAACAGGTGACTAACATGCCATTGAATTGTATTTACCCTACAGCAGTATACAAACAATTGGACGAAAGATGTCCACTGGCTGTCAATAAGCTTACTGTAATATAATCTTACTCTCGTGTTGACGAATTTTTCGTTCATTTACATAGGGGCTAAAATTGAGTTGCAATTACAATAGGAAGCTGAAAATGATAAGAACAGTGCTGGAAGCTCGAACTTTGCAATGCTATACCATTATTTTGAATTACAGAAATTTAGTTGTACAGACTTCATGAAAATTGAGTGTTTCATACATATACAGTGATATACTGTGCTCATTTTCAGGTGTGCCCAAACTGGAATAATTGCTAGGAACTGACCCATCCCATCTCAGCGATTTTGTAAAGAAGGTTAGGCACCATTTAGTCCTAGATGCGCCAGAATAATAATGGAGAATAGTTTTCTGATAGTTCACCTTTATTTTAATTCGTTCTCTGGATGACTGAGTGCAAAGTACCCTCAAATTCCTGATGAAGTGGAGCAAGCACATTTTTTACTAGATTTAAAAGATGTTTTTTCTACTCATAACATTTGTTGAATTACGTAAAGTATATGAATCTATATGTAATATCAACCAATTTGCTTTACAAGTTAATAAAAACAATAAAAAAGTTAAAATCGCATTGTGTTGTTTATAGCAGACAAGTAGAGACTACGATACATGGAAGGAGTGCATTAATGTTAATGTTATAAAATATATGATTCGCTGACAAAATAAGTGTCCACACGTATATAACAGGCAACATGTTATCTCACTTTGTATGAAGGGACCATGATTAATTAATATCGGTTGTAAGGTACACTTGTATTTGCACGTTATGCTTCCAATTAATTGTTCGTCTGTCCAGCATGTCGTTTAAAGCAGGGTGACCACACAACCCTGACTTTCCCTGACTAAATCCAAATATTCCCTAAACAAACATTGAGCGATAATGCATATATATTTTTAGTCATAATGAAATGTAAAAAGTTCTATTTATTTGGTGTTTTAAAATTGTATCAAGCAATTTTCAAAGAATACGAAAAACAGCATTATCAAACTCAACATAACTGCTTCATGTTACACAGGCAACATATGGCAAAACATATGGAGGGTAAACAAATAAATCATATTTTGAGAAAAGAGCGAGTTTCTATTCAAAATCATCAAGCTCTTTTTGCTTCTCAGCCAACACCTTTAGTTTTTTACGTTGCAAATTCAACTTTTCCAGTAAGACGCCTCTTACTGACATCCGCACACCATTTAGAATTTTTCTCATGTTTTTCCTTTTGCAAAGACTCTTGCTGACCCTAAGAACCATAGCTTTGGGAATATCCTGAACCTTAGAAATTCTTCCCATAGCCTCAATGCCATCATACACTTTCCATTGAGCAATAAGGGATTCACTTTACTGATTTTCCACGACAAGTCTTTTTGTTGATAGAGAAACTACACTCAACAAATACATGTACATTGACCTAGCTTAAAATTAGAACGTTTTTCAAAAAGCTCCACAGAATTTCTGGACAATTGTACCTTGCAACTAGAGCCCTCCTAAAGTGATCAAGGGGTTCCTTTTCCTTGAAATAAGTCTTAACATCAAATTTTGAACACAAGTTTTTTAATTCTTTGAGTATCATATCACCCTGACTGCCACCAATCCACTGTTTCTAACTGAACACATATATGGGATATTCTTAAGTTAAAGCTAGGATGAGTGTGGATGAAAGAGGATTGGGGATGGAGCTGCTGGGATAGCATTTGGCTTTGACAGCGAAAAATTTCCCTGACCACTTACAAAGTTCCCTGACTTACCAGACCACTTTTATTTTCCCTGACTTTTCCAGGATTTCCCTGGCTTCCCTGACCTGTGGCCACCCTGTAAAGGAATATTTTTTTCCTTTGTTCCAAAATCACACATTATAAGCCATGGCGTTTTTAAAAGTCACTGCAACAAACCGGGTCACTGCAAAAAAGTCACAGTAAGCGTATTGTCCATTTTTATCACCAGACTAGCCAAACTCACAAGAAAACCACTCCAGAAAGGGAGAATCCCCCTACAAAAGTGTGCCCCAGATACAAAAATGTTACAGTAAAATGGAAAGAAACAATGAAAATAAAATGAAACAATTGAATTTATAGAAAATTTACGCCTCAACCTGGGGGGCGCAGGACTCTGCCTGCGCCCCCCTTTCGTCTGGCGCCCTAGGCGGCTGCCTACAGTAGTTCGCCTATATGGTGGAGCCGGCCCTGACTATATATCGTCTCGTCTACACTGCATGTATACTAATTTTACGATTGCTTTCAGAGGTCCTTACAATGCCATCCAGAAAATTCTCAAAGTTTTTTTCGAGGATTTCCAGCTGTTTTGGAAGGAAAAAATTCACCAGAACCGAAGAGGAACTCGATGACGGACCAGATAAATTCTACTTTATTGACCAGCTGGCCAATCGCATTCAGGGTCCTTCGGAAAAAATGCATCCCTACATGATGTCAGTGCTTCGTCTGGGCATGAAGGTGGACCCAAAAATGAGCGAAAATCGCATAATCCTCTTCATCCAAATTGGACTCAATCTGCATTACAGGCCCACTCCAGCTTGCAAGAAGCGTGGGATGCATTGCTGTTGCTGGAATCCTACTGTCCTGCCCATTGCACCGAGGCCGAATGCAAGGAAATAGTGGAGAAGTTAGTATGTCCTTCATGTCGTATAAGGGACGCTTTTGATCCCACTTGTTCAAACATCCGGAAGGAGACCCGGAATTAGCACCAAATTCGTATGGTTGCCGAGTCAACCAAGTCAACCAACCGTTGTCTGAAGTTAAACTCATAAACTAGACCAGTGTTTCCCAACGGGGGCGGTACCGCCCCCCCTGGGGGCGTTATTGGTCCAAGGCAAATTTGGGGGGCCTTGAGGACCAACCGCCGCCCCCCTGGCAGATAAGAAGCCTCCCCACCAGGCTTCTTCCCCACCCAGATTTCATATATGAGGGCGAAAATTTTTTTGCGGCGCGCTTATGCGTGCCGCTTCTTTTTTTTATTTTAGCTGCAGCCCCTTAGCTTCCCCAAAAACCGTAGCTGGAAACGCCTTTGTAGACAATACTCACA
>JAQFYZ010002797.1:0-15486 GCA_034695085.1 Cylindroiulus punctatus | reverse complement strand
CACATGCACCAAATGCTGAAATCAGTTAGCAACATTTCTTTAAGTAAAGGAAAATGAATTTGTAATGTTTTCCAACAACCGTATAAGGGAACTGCAACACAAAGATGAATAAGATGACCAGAATCGAGTATTCAGTGATATACTGCAATAAACGTATATACATGTATGTAACAGCATTGTTAAATTTTCCAGGAAAATTACTGCCATATAAATCACATGTCCAAAATGCATAGGTGTAAATATTTTCATTGAGATACACTCTTAGAAAACGCCTAAAAGGTTCCATGAGACTTTATGAACATATATTTCTTCATTTTGAGATTAAATCAGTTTTGAACGTGTTAAAGTCTGTGAAGATGCTTTGTTTTCTTAAGATTATTCAATAGGTGCTTACATTAGGTCATTCCATTAGGTGCTCCTCGTTTCCATCTGTCTATCTCTCTACCCATCTGTCAATGCTCTGACGTCATTATTGACGTCAAAACTCGAATTTGTATCGTCAGTTAAAAATTAAGGGCGCCTGGACATAAAGAAAAGGACAAGTTCCCTGTGTCACCAGGGTTAATTATAGTCATATATACGATTA
Organism: Cylindroiulus punctatus; assembly: GCA_034695085.1. NCBI lineage: Eukaryota > Metazoa > Arthropoda > Diplopoda > Julida > Julidae > Cylindroiulus > Cylindroiulus punctatus. The sequence continues at coordinate 14,900 of JAQFYZ010002797.1, read as the reverse complement.
TATGGAAGGCATAGATTTCGTCCTTATACAACAGTATTATTGTGTGGCCATTAAACATGTATACACGTGTAATTTTTTCCCGATGTTTCGTGATAATTTTATTTAAGTGAGAACATATTTTTTTTTTCCGAATTTTTTTTTATTCTAATGCACTGATGTTTTTCGTTATTACATCCTCAAGAACAAAACAACTTTTGAATTGAACTTCCATCAACCAGAACGGACATACGCCATTTCGAAATAGGAGCAAGTCTGCACTCTTGGCAAAACATAACAGTTTTTGACTGAAAACGTCTTACACCTCATATCTGGGATGGGGGTACAGCAAACCTTGATGTTACGTTTTGTTGTATTATATACTCTGATTAATAACTTTACAATTACATGTATAAGGCTTTTCCAAATAACCGATACACGGTTGGAAAGAGGAGATATCAAAAAGTTTTTGAAATCCAGAAAGTCTCCTGAAGGTACATTATGCCAAAAGGAACCACAAGGCAATTTTTGGTTGCTTAACAGTGGAATATTCAGACTTTTATGTTTTCACATATATCAGACTGCTACAGGGTTTATCAAACAATGTCTGCATCTAAACGTACTATTTGATATTATAGTTTTGGATTAGATATTTTAAACATGTGAGATTTATGTGGTTTCAAGTTTCGAGCTGAACTTTGCACATGGGTGTCAGATGTGCAAATTCGAACTTCGAGCTAAGCTTTGCACATAAGAAGCTTTTTCAACCTAAATTTTGAATAATCTGTGACCCCCATTCCTTCAATCATTTGTAAGCATATTAGCAAAAACCTGCACATGTCTGTCAAAATTTGTATCCTCAGTGAGCTTCACTATGATACTTTCGTGCATTGCTAGGTTGCATACTTAGGTTGAACTTTTCGTCGCGTCATTAACAAGTGAAATTTTAAATTAGCACGTTAGAGAATTAGACGGGCAATGTTACGCGCTACACACATCATTCCCTATTTTTCCGTAAACACTATAGTAGATTTTACCTAACATTTGCTCTTTTTAAGATATTCGAGAGCCTCACCCGGTAACAGAGTATATGAGGCAGATCTGACCCATTGCAAATAATGAAACCCCTCAGTTGCGGGCCGCTGCGGAATTATGAATACATCTAACAGGGCACACAACCAATCTTTAATTCCAGTCGCTCGGAAACTTTGGCATCTCTTTTTCTCGCTACGCTTAGTACCATCATCCTTTTACTTTACTTTTTTCATTATTTTTACCGATGCACGTCTGCGTTATACAAAAATTTCATCCCTATCTAAATTTCCACGTTTTTTATATCCACGCTTGATCTAGCATTGCGTTGGGTAAAAAATGTGCGCAGGACGAACAGCTCCGAAGACGCGTATAAAAGTTGACTAGGCTGCTATCAGTATTTAAAAAAATACATATATACACAGAAAAGAAATATAGCACCGAGGGAGGCATGTAGCGGGAATAAAAAAAACATGCTCCCATATAGGTCGTTAGTGCATTTTTTCTTCTTCTTTGGACCCCCTTCCACCCCTTATCACCCTTCCCCTATATTTTCTGATCACAGTTGCATTTGAATTCCTTTGAGCGCGATGGCAACTTGTGCATGTTCGGCCAGCCATGCAGAAAGGTGACCCCCTCAGGGGTTACATAGCTCACGGTTAAGAGATAAGCGCGCGCGCACAAAATCCGATATATTATTTGCTTTCTAACGAACGCGTCTCTCTTCATAGCATCCTTCTGTCTGTTTATCGACTTTTCGTCGTCCACATATATATACTCCGCCCCCGCGCTCACCATTGGTCGCTTTTTAATTAAAACGAGGAAGATCGAACCAACCCTCATCGCTCGGCGGCGTTTGGGGACCTGAACCATCAGCCACATGCACCCGAGTCCCATCATTCAATGTGTTCAGCCTTTTTGCAGATGGACGCCATTTTGGGCCCCAGATCAGAGAAGTTACACACGACACGAGTTCAGCATATCTGCTTTTCAACCCCATTTTCTTCTGATATTAAATGTGTTTAAAAGCGACACGAAACGAAATATGTTCTGCTTCACATTTTTTTTTAAACAGGATGAATTTTGGTTGATGTTTTTTTGGCGGGTAGGAAAATTTGTTTGAAATGTGTCGATTTCTTAAAAAAAAAATGGTTAATGAGAAAACTGAAACAGAAGAATAAAGGAGAAAATTGGTAACGTCTAGTACTAACGCCGCTTTCCAATTGACCAGAAAATAAACCCTGGGGCTAATCGTATTCTTGCGATTAATGACGCGTAGACATATTGAACGGATTTAAATTTAATAGAAAATCTGTTATACATTACTATAGCCATGAATTCTGACCAGCAGCACTGTATATCCTACACTAGTAAAATATTTAATCTTGCTTAGTTATTATTTACATATTACAGTGTACAGTGTATATAGGCTAATTAATCCATCCATATTTAACGATGAGCAAGGTCATTTAATCAATTTCATACACCACATGACAATTCATTAATCAAAACGATTCTTCGTGTGCTGGCAATAAGTTTAATTAAAAAAGACTTAATTGAAATTGTTGACAATCGATAATTAAACATTTCACAATAAAAATTATATACACAGTAAAAGGGGGGTAAACCCCAAGGTCAGAAGTTATAAACAAGCCTTTTTTTTCTCTTTCAACCAACTTTTGATAATAAGATGCTTTCCAAATTATCACCAACTTGGTCAAGTTGTGTCTGTTAATCACGACCCAAAGCTTTAGTTATATATAATGTGATTAACGTTCATGTAACTTGAATAAACATGTTTGATGGAATTTTTGCAACTTATATAAATTAATATTTTGTTTTACCATCTTATTTTTAACTGTCTTAACTACATAGCTCCATTTCTTACCCAGAAGTTTAATATCAAAATATTACGTCATTTAATTTTGTTTATGAAACGAGCATGGCGGAAAGATTAAGGCACTACGTCTTTATTTGTGTTTTATATACACAGATTTTGGCCGCTTCGCATGGTTCTTGTTTATTTATCTGTCACTGGTCAAAATGAACCTTTATGCTTCATTCACACATGCAATTTTTGCCCACGTACGGAGGAATTTTTTTTCATTTTATGTAGGTAAAATTTGGGCAAAGTTGGACAAAAACCTCCATAAGAAGAAAAAATTATCTCGGTAATGTGTGAATGAAGCATAAGGCTTAACGGCGTGTTCTCGAAATTTGTTTTTCAATTTTTCCAGAAATTTTAAAACATGAATGAAATAACGTATACATAAAACTAATAGTGTCCAAATCATATAAAATGAGTGCGAGGTGTGCAAACGGGTCAATATCGAGCAGAAGTCAAATGTGATAAACGGGCAAAAAATGAGGCATGAATGCAAGTTATACATGTGCAATAAAATGTGCCGCATACGTGTTTGGCAACAAGCGGAAAACGCCAGGGCATAAATCTGGCAAGAACATGAACAAAATACATGTGACCAAAAACGGAAAACGAGTTCATGGATTCACATCTCACATTTATGCATTGCGTCATCTTCTATTTCCCGCATTTGGATTGGGGAGATGGCAACTTATTTACCAACAACTTGCAAATAAGAAGCTACAGCGAGCGTCTAATTTGTAAGTTGCCATGGTAAAGACGTTGGCATCACCCAACCCAAATATCGGGGTCTAAAGTGTTTTGAATGAAGATAGAATTCCTTTATATTCATTCTTAAGTATATAGGTAAAATAGAACCTGATCGGGTTTATTGCGAATTATATATATCGCACATCAAAACTGGTTCTATTGAGGCGCCATATAACACTGTTCTTACAGGGTGATTCAGAAGAATCAGACCAGGTCAGTCATTATACGCTCGTATATATACTGTGCTTGACGTAGATGTTAAATATGTAGAGTTATTCAGCATGCACCTATTTGATCTCATCGAAATCGATCATCTAAACTAGTTCTTTTTTAAACCTTGAAATTTAACAAGTTTAATCATTTAGAACTTGAGTTGTTATCTATATAGTTAATTTTAGGCAATTAAGTCATTGCTACAATTGTGTATTTATTGTCAATTGTATATATGATTTGATAGGTTAAGATAAACGAAATAATTTACATGAAATGCCATGCATTTATGATGACTGCAAAGAAGTTTCTTTAGGATACAATAAAATACCAATTCAAATGACTTGAACGTCCTGAGTTGAAATGAAACCTTTACAGGTTCTATGGAATTCAACACCATGCAGGGCAAGCCCTTTGGGCACTAAATATAAAAACTTATATAGCTTTCATGATTTGCACTTGTATTGAGGTGTGTAAGAGGTGTGCCTAAAAGATGGTGATAAACATTAATTATCAATTTTGTTTGCTTTTTACTATATATTGTTATCGTGCATTGGACGGCACTCCTGAAATGTTGACATTTTACTTAAATCACGCCATCTGTGTGCCTTGATATTAAGTTATTTACTCCAAAAATACCTCATGTGGTTTAAATAAACTTTCTGGTCATGATGTTGTTTGAAAATTTACAGGTGATGCAATAATTTTAAACAGCAGTTCAGCTATACGACAAGAAACAAACACAAGCTATTTAATTCGAAGATTATAAACGTCCAGTTGCCCTGGTAGTTACAGCATTTAATCCGTATTTTCCAGCCATGCACTCGCCATCTGCATTTGATCATGGACGCGCATGGCGAACTTTCCAATCCAATTTTATCAGAATATCTGAATTAACGAGCGCCTCGTAATTGCTCATATTCAGGCTTATATTCATATTTTAGCATCTACATTCGCGAAGATTTCGGCCACACAATCCGAATGTTCCCGTTCGATCTGCTTGGGGCCACATGGATCTTATCAAGTTGCCCAAAACTAATTATTCTGCAGTTTGGTATACGTACAGTATATCCCAAGTCACAGGTTTTTGATGCCATTTTGGAAAGCCAGATGAAGCTGACGGGTCCCAGATGTCCATGATGACTATACGTTCGACGGTTCGAGCACACTTGATGCAAATAAAGTACTGTAAGGGATGCTCGGGTTTACAAGGATGTTCAATATTTTATTTCTCTAACTGAGAAAGTTCAAAAGGTATTTGGAACCGCACTCATTTGCATCGTAATGTCTTATCATGATATAAGCTGCTTTTTTAATCAACAAATGGTTGAATTTCTTACCCACATTCTTTCACTTTTACTGCATTTCTTTGAACACATTCCATATCAGCTATAGACATGTTGAAAGTGGATGACACGCCATTTTGGCGACGTCAGACAACATACTAACGTAAACGTCACCCACATTTCTTATGTTTACATATACTGTATATGTATATGTACATGTACATATATGCATCCAGAATTCATCGTGACCTGGTTTCGCGCATGTACATGAACCTTGCTGACCATCAACAGAAAGAATTCTACATCAATCTTCTTCAATTTGGTACCATTTTAATCTTAACAATGTGATGCAATAATTTAAACAGCAGTTTGGCTATACGACAAGAAACGAAGGAAAAAAATAATGCTTCAATAACCATGCTAAAAAGACCTTAATAAATATTGAAGTTATATCCGTTCATGGTCACAGCTTTGGGCGACTTCGAGCTAATGAATTTTTGGTGAAATCTTCAAATTCAAGGGTGCTATACCGTTCATCTATATCTATATGTATAAGCTTATATAAAGAGACAAGGTGACTGACTGACTGATAAACATATCATCGCGCAGCCCAAACCGCAAGGGCTAGAACCTTGAAATTTTGCATGTAACTTCCTTGAGTGTCAAACTAAACATTTAAGAAAGGATATTTTCGTAGTTTCCCTCCAAGGGGTTTTAAAAGAGGGGTAATTATATCTCCTAAATCGCTAGGGGTACAACCTTCCTATTTTCCAAGTGTGTTCCTTAGGTGCCAAAACCCTGCTAACAAAGTGTCTTTTTTGTATTACCTCCGCAAAGGGGTTAAACAGAGGGGCGAGTAAATACATCTCCCAATCCGTTAGGGCTACCCCCTTGAAATTTTGCTGGCATGTACCTTAGGTTCCAAGAACCCTAATAGCAAAGTGTTTTCTTTAGTATTACCCCCACTAAGGGGTTAAACAGAGGGGTGGGTAAATACATCTTCCAAACTGCATGCAAACGAAGTTGTATGGGTGCCTCTAGTGCAGTATAATTTTGGAACGCTATATAAATTTAGCTGGACAGCGTAACAAACGGACTTGAGATATGCTAGAATTTTGATCTCAAATTTTAAGTCCTCGCTCACGGTCCTCTGGTATAGGCATGCGATGCGAACAGTTCATAGCTTCGATATTGGAAAACTCAGAAAAGTTTAAAAGAGCATGCAGCTTATAATGTAGTTCTGGTCAAATTGGAGCAATACGAGCATTTATACTTAACTGTAGCCAGTAAATTCAATTAGCAAACAGGCAATTAGGTTTTAGAAGCACATAAGGCATTTTGAGAGAAATATTATTGTACGTGTACTTCGCGACGCAATGCTCGGCTGTTGAACGATATGTGATTGATGGTTAAATCCCAACTAGGATATCCTTTTCGAAAGTCATATCTGAATTTTCGAGTATATGTTGCGCGCATTGACTTGAGACCTGTTGATTTTCTGTAACTTAATGTCTTTAGAACGAAATAATTTGTTATTTCACAGGCGAGGTATGTCTCATTACAACAGAAACACGTTTATTAAATTGTTTATCGTATCCATAATGTATTGTTCATAACATACTTGCACTTTTGCATGCTGCATAACATAGGCATACGGGGTGGCATTTATATTGCGTTTCACAATACTGCGATTTTTATTGACGTTTCGTATTTTCGGCTCTTGGTTTGTTCATTTGGTGGTGTCAAGTAAGCACTAAGCAGTATAGGCTTACGCCCGTATTTATAGAATTAGCATTATTTTGTAGGCTATTAAGGCTATTGCGAACATGTGCTTGTATAATAGCAGCATATCACTTTGTAGGGGAAAACACCGATATTAACGCTTACATAACTTTACAAAAGCGAATGAAATTTTGAGAAAATCAGAGAAAATGTATATGAATACATGTAATTCATCTTCTTTTCCTTATGCAAGCATTTTAGTTTGATTAAGGTTTAATCACTTAAAGGTATAATTTTCGTGGCTAAAAATGATAGCTGAAAGATTTGGCATCTTCCTGACGTTTAGATGTATTTGAAACATTTGCAGGTCTATCTATCATGTTTTTCAACACTTTTTTGATGCACTTCGAATAAAAGATAAATTAAGCTGTCTTTTTGCAACACTGGCGATGTTGGTTTCCTATACACTTCATAAAAGGGCCTTTTTGTGCTGGAAACCGGCCAATATGTCACAGCAACCATTAATCCACAGCATGAGCTTTTATGGTATTATACGAAAACCCTCACCATTATATACAGTAGGTTACCAAATGAATTTACGTTTTTATGGTAACCGAAGTGAACATGGACCCTCTTTTGCATTTACCTGCTATATAATGGACAATTTGAAAAGGCGCTAATAAGCACTTGGGTGCGTGTGGTTAGGGGATGAAGGAGCCTTTTGCCATAAGCAAGAAAAGGTTACCATTTCCTTTAAATTTTACGAAATACGGTCTGAAAAAAATTGGATTCATGTATGCACATACTGCAAATTCTAAACTTCAATGAGCGTTTCTCCATTACTTCAGGCTTTGCGGGAAAGCAGTACCAATCGGTGTCTTTTCTTACAAGCTTACCACGGGGGATTTTATCCATGCAAAATTCTTTTATATATAACGTTTTCAATCTTTGTTGTCGCCTTTATCAGTTAACTAAATCGTTTTAATTGAATTGGAAGATAAGAATTGCGATGAATGGCTTGACTGAAAATTCTAACCCATAGACCTGTCCCATGAACTCTTAAAAAAATGAAGTGCTTAAAAAGATGAATTTTTCATGCCAAAGGGGCTGGATTTAACCTATTTCTTCATGGTGAGATTAAAAAGATGCCTTTTAAAATCAGTTTTGAAGTCTGTGAAGATGCTATACTGACTCTCTAAAGGTTCCCCCTGTGTAGCACCTCGAGAGGTTCAATATTATTTTTTTAAAGTATTTTTTAAAATCGAGTTATAGCACATTTCCATTGACTTTTTGTTCAAATCATATCTCACTCGTGTCTGTTCAACATTTCAAACTGGTTGTTACAAGGTGAGGCATACAGTATATCCGGAGCACTCGAATACCGGTATTGGCTATATCCAAAGTGGCAACATCGAAGTACGCATCCTACATGTAAATGTATGTCTCGTATACATGTATATGTCTATAAGAGTAAACTTTTTAACTTCGTGTAACAATTGAGTGTTTGGAGCTTTTAATGCATCACGCAAAATATTTTATTTGTTATATAACTAAGGCATGACGGCATTTGTGCGCCAAATGTCATAAAAATCCATATAGCCGCTTTTTGTTGAAACAATGTTATTGAATATTTCTGGTAAATTTAAAAACTCGATTTGAAAATGACATGCATAATTTGTTAACATAAAATAAGTACATTCGGGGATTCGCAGATAATCGGGCGCGGGATATATAATTTCCACTATGGCAGCACTAGTATATAGCGACCAGTTAAAGCGTCTGGAATAGTTTTTATACGACGAAAACAATCGGTTGAGATAAATTTTGTTGCAAATTAGTTTTAAATACATCAAATCATTTGGCTTTGATTACATCGGTATTGACGCCATTTGCGACACGTTTGAAATTCACCGGAAATGAATTTCTCTACGTGCAGGCATGTTCATGCAAGTACAGTAATGTTAAATCTGGTGATACCAGGTAGCCAAGTTGCATATGAATCCATGATAGAATTCGATACTATAACAACAAAATTCAAGTCAATTTGATTAGTTTTGCTTAAAAAAATTCTTAACCGGCTCTGTGCGTCTTCCGCACGCTTTAAAATATTGAAACTAATTTTAGTCCACACTGTATAAGCTTGCGTGAACTGACATCTGATTATACATGAGCTTTTTTCGGGTACCAAATATACAGGCGCATAGTTCAGATTAAGGCGATACATAAACAAAACATACGAAGTAATTTCAATCATGTACACTGTATATGACTATAGAAAACAATACACATTGTAATACTTGGCAGCGAGACCGTCAGTCATGCATTGGTTTATTAATGCAAGTATGTTGCACGCATGCAATAATGTCCACATGGCAATTGTTGCAAATTAAAAAAACATACGACGCGCTGAAACTTTATATTCCCATGTTAACTTTTTAGATGATTATATGTATGTGTAGTAACGGAAATTTTTTATGTTGTTGTAAGTTTCAACGAGGGTAGATTTGCTAAGATAGCTTTTAATATTACAGCGTCACCACACGTATTATACGTGTATATGTAATGTGTAACCTACATGTAAAGCCTAAGCTTATGGTATAGGGCAGGATATGTATATAAAAGTCTATACGTTTTTAATTATGGGGATGGCGATATTTGGATGTATAGTATACTATAAATACTGTACATGTATACGAAACAGTAGTCTACTAAGTCACTTCTATTTTCGACAGGTTTCCAAATAGTTGAGGGTATCACAATGATGAGAAAGGAAATAAGGCAAAACTAGCAGAGAAAAATTATAATATTAATCCTTTATCCTATACTCGACCTATATGCGTATTAGTGATATACACTGTATGCATGTACATGTAACTCGTGAAGGAAAATATGCATGACCATGCATAGAGCGAATAATCATGCATTGCTTACAAGTAGTTAACGCCATGATGCTAACTTTTCTATTCTTTGGTCCAAATATCGATCAATGTTCTATGAGCTCATGCATCATGCAACGCCATTTGAGGAGTAATGCCAAAGGTCCCTCCTATATCGTCGCCATCCTCAGTCTGAATATGGCAACTGAATGCGAAACTTGCATGTACCGTATTTCCAGTTTTTCCAGCGACATGCATGCAATTGCCTCAAAATGATCAGGTTGTGTTGCAGGAATTTTATTCACAACATACATATGAACAGTCATTTTGTTTAGATTTTATGAGTGGGGCGTAGTATATTTCAAGCCTTCCCGAGAGGTACAGTGTATATATCGAGTATTTATTTGGTTTAGCTAGTCTTTAATACATATCGTTTTCCATCACATGTATTTAACCGAAATGTATAATGAAAATAAAGTTCTTAGCACTGCTATGAATCGGCCATCTTTAAGAAAATGTAATTTTCACGATTATTGGAAAATTTTGACGTAAGGTATAATTTAACTCAACCATTCTGGTAGTGTTTTTCAAATATGTAATGCTCAGGCAGATTACTATACATGTACGTTAATTTATATGTATATAATATGGGCGTGTTTTCAAAGAAGATAATGCAATTTTTCAGAATATCTCGTATATAAGCAACCTTTTCTAATTAACAGAGCTATACCATGAACCATGTTTATGTTGACTGGCTGCAAGGATTCTAAACTAGAAAATACCAAAAGAACTTCAACATGTTATCCTGACTAGCTTGCACATATCACCATTTTAAGATTTAACCTCACTAATTGGTACCACAAGTTTATTTTTGAGAATTTACCAGGATGGTTAAAGATTTCAAATCTTCTGATGTGCTGATCAGGATGGATCCTGAAGTTCACCTTTGTACTATATAATAACTCAGATCTGTCTACCTACAGTATTCGAATTTGTATTGACGCGTCTGTCACAATTGAAGTATATACAAAAGACCGATTTGAACACATGACAGCGTGAGCACCAGCCATGGATTGATTGCAGTGTTAGCTTGGCATAATAAATTTTGACCTTTTTCGAAAATTGAATCGGCCATCCAGCTGCGTCAATTTGAAATGCATCCCCATCGTAGTGCGTCTGGCCGAGTCCAGAGGACCTTGCCCTCTATGCAATATCATATGCAAAATCATTTTTATGCTTAATTATTTCTTCTCTCGAGAACGCTCTGACGTCATAATTAAATCGCCCTAATCCACATGTGCATTCATTAATGCTCACATCCCCCTTTGCTCCCACAAGCCAGGCTGAATGCTTTACTCAGTAGGCAAATCTGGTCTCGATCATACCTGACTATTTCCTTGACACAGTTTTTCGCTTTTCGTAACTTTGGACCCACTACCTTTTTTTGCGTCAAGACTATGGGCCGGTAAAAAACTGGTTTTTCATAGTGGTGTCGCCATCTCGGGGCAAACGTTGACAACTCTATAGGGGTTCAGTCTACAACTGAAAGTGGTGGCAGTGAATTTTTATTATAATACCACCCCATATATGCCATACTAGCAAATAAATCCATCGACATCCCATCCAATTATTACCAGATCTCGTCGTTTACAGTTCTTTCTACTTACAAATATAGAAAAATATTGCTGATCTTCAAGATTATGGCACAATAGAGTACCTGTCCATCCCTAATTTGGATGGGCAATTACATGTACATGTAAGTTCCTCTAAACTCGACCCGGCGCACTAGGAGCTGGATGGCCGATTCAATTTTAGCAAAGGGTCAAAATTCATGATGCTGAGCAAACAAAATAAACGTTGCAAGGGTAGCATAGTGGTCAAGGCGCTTGGCAGGTGAACACGGCGACGCTCTTATGGGTTCAAACCGGTGATGTGCTTCTTTTTTGACTAAATATACAAATTCGAATTTTTCCAGCTGTATAGGCACTACTGCCTTCCAAACAGCCCCAAATCAACACCATTGCCACTTCCATGCTAAAATCGATGGAACACCATGCATCAACCTTACATTCCATAAATTGAAAGTAAATTCACAGAACTACAATGTATTCATACGAAAACTGCAAATTAACCACACGTTATTTCCGTCAGTTAGACCTACAATAGCAAAAACGGGAATAAAATTGGTCTAATCAGGGAACTATTCATACTATGGACACCACAATAAAGCTGACATTCTATGTTAATTGGAATTTGATTGGGTCCCAAATGAACCCAATGCTGTTGATACGTTTGATAAAATGGCAATTTATACCATATCTGACGGTAAATACATATACATTGTACATTACATAAACAATGTGTATTACTCGAAATAAATTGGAAAAATCGTAGTTAATATTGCTATATAATTGTACATTTATATTACAATGCATGTGTAAACGGTATATAACAGAAGTGTTAATTAATCTCTTACTTTACAGTTCAAATTGATAGTATAAGAAGCTTACAATGGTCAATATGAAAAAAAAAACTAACATGCATGCTGCTGATGCAACAGAAAAGACAACCTGGCGCTATAGTCGTCTTATCAAAAGAACGAAAAAATGGCATCGTTAAGCCCAATAGGATGCAATTTCCTGTTTGCGATTCGTCCATCCTGTAATATAAAATCGAGCATGGCAGCCATTTTCCTTTCACCGCTGAAACTCCTGAAACCGTACATCGATAAGCCGAATCTTTCTGATTGGCTGTAAAATTTTCGTTTTTTTCCAGAGACGACTCTAGTAAAGTTGTCATAATTACATCACATATGCCGTTGAACAATTCAAACAGAAGATCTGAAAAGAACCCAGACTACATATTTTGATTGTCGTTTGGTATGCAGGACATGTACACCTTTCATGAAGACACGTGAAATTGACAAGGATTAGAGGCATCAACACATGTAACCACTTTCGACTACTGTACAGTATTTGACCTCGAGGCAGGGGTGTACGTGCGCCTAGGGTTAACCCTTCCAGTCCTCACCGATTAACTGTCTCAAACCACAGGGATGTTCCGTGCTATAATCCATCTCGTAAATAGCCCCCCTCTCGGTAAATGGGCCTGCAGTTGGAAAATGTAGCAAAAACAAACTAATGTGCTTTTAATAATGCAAGTCCCAAACAAGTTGGCATAGAATCGACTGAAAGCCTCTTGAAATGGGCAGGCATGCGTATACAAATTCAAAAATGCCAATTTCAAAGGCAATCCTAAACTGGGGTACCGCCTCTTCGTCCTTTCATTCCATTCACAGGGTAGTTAGGAGATGAATGCATGTTGATGTTGGATACGTGACCTACGCGGCGGCGACAACAACAACAACAACAACAACATTTACATCACCATGAGTGCAGCGAGTCTATGAGGATTGGTCAAAAAACCTGTCGACGTTTTCTGCCTCGCCGATTTCTCTCGTTATGAATGGCCTTCAGCTATTTTCCCTTAGATTGACTTGGGAGTCCGAAAGGGGGCTCGTCATGGCGGTGAACTGCTAAGCATGCAAAACTTGTACCATCTCCCGGCTCTCGCCGTCCCGTTTGCATAACGCAACATCATGGAAATACATGCACACGTGCGATAAGCATGTCCCACAATGACATTATCTTTATTGACTTAACCCGTTTTGTTGGTGGGTCAACAGCATGGCCAGTTACGAACCATAATTTTTTGTCTTGCTGGTGAAGTGCGAAATGCACTTACATGTACATGTATAGCTACACTGCTAAAGAAAGGAGGTTCCTATTAGATTCCATGAGACTTTCTCATGCCAAAGATGTTGGAATGAATGAATTTCTTGATTTTCTTCATAGTGCAATTAAAGAGAATCAATTTACACTTACATGTAGTTCTGAAGGTTTTGAAGTGTAGAAGATATACATGTATATAACTTCTAGAAGTTCCCTAGGTGTATTACTATAGGTATTTTTAAGAGTGTGGATACTAGTAGGCCACTCAGGGCCACCCTTAGAGATCATCACACACCAAATACATGTAAGTTGTTTTCACCTGACACCGAAAGGCACATTTCATACATGTACATGTATGTATAGAAACCAATATTATTCCGGCACCCGGTAAAGGCTGATTACAAGGTCCATTGAAAATGCGTGGTAATTTTCGGACACCCTGCTTAATATTTCCACCATGCAAAACCATGCAAAATTTGGTCCGTCCATTCGCTTTAATAAATAAATAAAGACGCTCAAAATCTTGCCTACCTTGTAGAATGTGTCGTCCAATAGTGACACATTTTGTTCCTTTCTCCGCGAATTACCCTTTATTATTGAACAATTAAATAAAAATGGGAAAAATTCGCTTACATCATCAAAAAAAATGACGCGTGACCTTTGCGGCATTTGATGACGACCTTTGTGTCATTTGATAACGACCTTTGCATAAGTGAATTTTTACCATTTTTATTTAATTGTTCAATATTCGCCGAAAAAGGAAGAAAATGTGTCACTAGTGGACGACACATTCTACCAGGTAGGCAAGATTTTGAGTGTCTTTATTTATTTATTAGAGAGTGCAAGAAAAAAGGAAACCGAAAAACAAAACGAAATGTGTGACCATCCTGACGTTGACATTCCCCAAATTCCGCCATGTCTCCATATCGCCGTGGAGAGACTGCCCGGAATTTGGTGACGTGAAGGTCAAGGCCGACGTCACACGTTTTGTTTTCGTTTACGATTTTGTGTTTTCTGACATGCACTAATGTACATGTATGTGGGTAGGGAACTTGCATTGTGGCTACTTTATAATTTCAAGAGCATTGAACTTGTCGAACATTTCGTATCAAAATCTGCTTATAAGGTTATCATTTGCAAACCAATAAATAAAAGCTTCGAAAAAATTTCGGATGGCCGAGAATCAAACCCATGCAGGTAAAGTTCTTGTAAAGCTATGATAACAAACTACACCACCATCGCAATGCCTTTTCATAATAATGCCATTATTATGCCTTTGCCACTGCTAACAATCATGTAGATGCACTTTTTGACCCATTGGGACCCCGTAAGCCCTTCAGGGGGTCCCATTAGACTTTCGGACCTTGATATTTGATTTTGGAGAGTTTCGATTTTATCATTTTTTTTTCTGGTTTTTTTTTTTTTTTTCCAATCT
>JAQFYZ010002796.1:0-15487 GCA_034695085.1 Cylindroiulus punctatus | reverse complement strand
TGCACAGACAACATGCCTGTTGTCTTCCACTTGTTAACTGCCTATTGGCCCACTTATGCTGCAGCTGATGCCTAATTCTAACAAGTACCACATAGAACATTTTTTACAAGGAGACTTACATGACACCCATGTTTAGGCAGTATCTTCTCATTAACCTTTAGAAAAAAATACAGTATGATGGAATCTTGTGTGCCAATATATGTATATGTACGATATGGAATCCCTATAAGCCAAGTAATGAAAACTAACTACAAATAATACTTTATCATTTTTTTCATTTAATTTCACCTCCGTAAATTTTGCACTGTATTCGTAAAGGCTTTGTATACCGATACTACTCATTGGACTACATGAATTAAAATACAATTGTATCAGTGCGCTTTTTTAAATTCTTTTGAAACGATTACAAAAATATTTCAATGGAGAAGAGTTATTTTTTAAACAACTCCAGCCAAATTTGAATCCCAATGAATTTTCATTAAACTTATTGTTGTAGAGATATTAATATTTAGCAATGACGATAAAGATGAAGTCGTAATTTTATTAAACTAGAGTGCAAAAATGGGATATCAGGCAAAGCTAATGGATGTTTGGGAGCTCCAGATAAACGTATTTGAAATAAATATATTGCAAAAACAATGTTGTACACCCTACTCAAATTAGCATTCAGTCACTTAAACTGAAAGATGAAATTGATTCTACGTATGTACTGTACACCTGCATTTCATGTACATATGCATTTGGTAAAATCAATATGTCTGAAGCCAAGGTAAACAAAACGCATTATTTGATGTTTTCTCATTATACCCTCTCATTGCCTCGGGATTGTAGAAACTGAATAAAATGCAAGTAAAACAGCCGGTGCAACTGATCCGCAAAGAAACATGCGGTTCTTCATTGGTATGATGATCCTTCAGAAAATGCTCGTTTTAAAGCATCATAATTTTAAGTTGAATAACTAATCATATAATTTGGCCTCATCTGCGAAACATTCCGACCAAAATTCAAACGTTGATCTGCTCGTGAACGCCATGTTAACTTTATCATTGTTAAGAATTTTAAAATACGACAATGTTTCACTAAGATTTCTAGAATCAGACTATCTCTTTAAATGTAAGTGAATTAGCTTTACCCAATCCGGGAATGGTTTGCCTCGTAGCATTCGATACAGAGCTTTGAAATCCAACTTATCAAATGTAGTAATGTCGAGAAATTGGAAACCTTCCTTTTTTTGCTGAACATAAAATATGTAATATTAAGCTCGCTGTGGAAAGGAAATCTTGTGAAATTTTTGCACAGTAGTTATTCTGCATGGTTCATTTAAATAGGCGCATATTTGTTTGAAATGTCTGTACAGATCAGCCCATATACCCAAACAAATCACTGGAATGTTCCTAACAGAACCAACCGTTTGGAACTTTCAACCAAATGTTATTTTACATTGGAATAAGGCTAAAGGATGCACAATAGTTGAAAAATCCGAAAAAAGGCCCTACGTCATGTCTTTTTGCAAATGCTTAGGTCAACGATTTGTAGCTGATTTGACTGAGCGTGCATTACTCATATTTCTAACAGTAAAGAAGACCTACGCTGACAGGCAGACTTTGACATGGCGTAAAATGCATCTGAACTCATATCCAGGAAGAGCAGATTTTTTCTTTAATCTTTGCTAAATCTGCTGCGTCAGCACATGCAGACCGATGTCTATCGAGATAACCAGCGCTGGGCCTTGAATATTAAACCAATGGAAACATTGATGTTCTTTATCCCAGGATCTGTGCGTGACAGCTGCAAGGAATGCACCAATGTAAATTTAAAATCAAATTCGGCTATTAGTGACATGCTGTCACACGTAGTGTTACTGTAACGCAACTTCATCATTTCATTTTGAAATGCATTCAGAATGAATAAGTAGTCCAATTTTATAATATTTCCACCCATGCATTTCGTATTTGTTTTCTATCAGAAAGTCACTACTTTATCGCATGTTTAAATAGTGTTCACAGTGTCTATCACAATATTGGGAGTCGGATATGTCAAAGATTATGCTTTGCTCCAATGTGTGCAAAATATACATATTTCAAATCTAGCTGCGGTAGGCGTCCACTATGCAATAATGGCACTAGTCCTATGTCACAATGTACCCCTTTCATGGTTCATTTTATGTGTTTTTTCCTTTCCTCGCCGGTTTTTACGCATAACCGAACCTAATCCAAAAACGCGATTTTTTTGAATTAGCTGCCCCTTCGCATGGGCAATCACTGATAGCAGCGAGCCGTTAGCAAAATGTTGATATTAGCTTTGGTCGATTAACACAGCGTCTTGACAGCTCTTGTTGGTATTGAAATTGGACAATTATTGTGTAATACTACGCATTACTATAAAGCGAAGTTTTACACAATGGAATCCTAATTAATGCAATTAAAGTAATCGATGTCCCCTAATGAAATGATCAATTTCAGTAAAAATAAGATACCATCAACATATTTGTCGTTGCAACTTTGCATATGCACCGACTAAATCTTTTCACACTTAATTAATCCCTAATATGATGATTTAAGTTATACTCTATATGTAAATATGTATATCGAACAAACAACCTTTAATTATGCAAGGTACTGGTATGTATTTATCACTATAAATCAGAGGATATGAGGCGGCATAAGAGGTACATGTACATGTAGTGTACATGTAAAATTGCTCGCAGTTTTAACTCGCCAGATTTACTTTCTTTAAATGTGGGTATATATAACTTTAAAAACAAGTCTCTTATGAATTACGCCGGATTTTTGTTCAAAAATAAAGTAGCAGTAATTTCATATTAATTGCATACCAAGTTAATTAAAGTTCGACTATAGAGCCCTTGCAAATTTATGAGGTAAATTATTATTGCGGTTGTACGGAGGTTCGTACGTACCCAACTGCTTAAAAGGGCAAAGGGAAAAAGCGTAATTTAAAAAATTTGAGGAACATATTTATGAGAACAAAAGCTGCCATCCTTAGGCTATTTTCATTTCTGGTTAGAACCATCCAAAAGCGATTTTTATGCATTTGAAATTTTCTTCCGGATTTACATAAGGATAAGAGCTATCGAACCTTCGGCAATTTGCAAAATCGGAATGAAATTTCTCAATTATGATTTTATTAGGTTTTTCGTAGTTTCAATATGGGAATTACTAAGAAGAAAATCAGAAAGATCAACTAAATCGAAATGAAGCTTTCTTCATTCAACTTTTGCAATTTATGGATTTTCTAGTGACTTGAGTTGCATATTTGAGTGTTTCTGAATGCTTATTAATATTCGTAACGGATTAATAGGCACTTAGCGCAGCACAACGAAAGTTTTAGAAACGAAAGTTTAATTTCATTTTTGTGCTTATTATAAAAATTTGTAATGGACATGCAATTTTATAGCGAAAGTAAAGCCCTACTAGATACTTAGCGATACTTAAAAGCACAAACGTTAACTTAAACTTTCGGGGTTTTCTCGGCCTAGTTCAACAAAACGAATGGTTAACCCAACGTTCATACTTTTAATAAACGTTAAATTATGTTCATGCTCAAATCTGCTAGTAAAAATCCGAACATCGTGCTTCAGTAATCTTCCAAAGCAGTTACACTGTGGAGGAAAAGCAACAATGACGTATAATCCGGTGAGCAAGGGATGTATCGTATCTTAAAGGGATAATTCGCAGAAAGCGATTAATATTTACGATAATATTGCTCATTAACTCTGGTAATATTCATGTTGGTTTCAAATGATGCCTCCTTATCTGTTGAATTAATCCTTGTTTATCCGCTGTAATACTTTGAATAAAGGGAAATGTTATGCAGCAAATTTATCAGGCTGTACCATATACAGTATTTCATAGAAATTTAATCAATAGGGTAAAAATGCGATATGTGCACCGCTGCTGCCCCTTTTTCAGCATAGACACTACGAGAAAGTGGGCTTCTCCTAATGACTTATGGGCTGACGGTGATTGCCTAGCGGATGGGCAACTAAATAAAACATGCTATTTAATGTTAGATTAAGACGAACCAAAACGAAAACATGAAAAATGCAATTTCCAACAGCTAGGACAGGTGTCATTCCTGTGCGCTAGACAAGCAGAGTTGAAATGCACATATTTTTTGCACATTAGGAGCCGGAAATGTTCCTGGTCAAGTTATTCATTATCATTTATGTCCCCGTTTTCAAATTGGGTTGTGTTTTTGTCATCCTTGAATGAAGATTGCATCAGTTTGCAGAGCCCACCAGATGGAGGTTGACCCGAATGTCATAACAAGAGCGTGACATGCTTTCTTGACGACCGGCCATTTTGCTGGGACAGAAGCAGATGTTGTCTAGTAGTTTTTCACAGACGCCAATTCGCAGTAGTGATAACACAAAAGGCAATATTGTAAGAAAGGCAGAAAACGCCGTGGTCAGTTGACATTGCTGACCAGTGACGGGAAAGTCGACAGATGTTACATGGTGAAAGCAAACTTAGGTTCAAAGCTGTTGTCGACAAGTTCATGAAAGAAAAGCGGTAATTATACAGCCCAAGCGCCTCCATTTAGGGCATGTGTGCCATGCGTACTTATATAGGGAATGACGTCGTATGTTTTATACATACCTGTCAAAAGGTTACCAGCTTTTCCATCAATTTTCATGCCTGTCGAATGAATGGATTTCGGAATTCGTTTTGGATAAGTTTTTCTTCTATTTGAAAATGATTTCAATGGAAATATCTACTTCCGTCGCATACAGATTGAACACACCTTCCAGTCTGGATTTTTGGATTTTGGCAGTCGTGTAGATTTACTTGAACTATTCATTTAAACAAACTTGTGATCAGCAGTACGGGAAATAACAAACGTGATAAAGTCGTTCAGTCAATTATCATGAGCAAATTTTACAACCTATTCATTTATAATGAAAATGTCATATCTGCTAAGGTTGTGTACGCAGTTGTATCGATAATTGCAGTAATACCCTATATTACAGGGTGATCATAAAGTGCTAACCTCATTACATAAAATCCTTTTATATCCAAGATGTATTTACTGTACTTGACTTATGCCATGATGCTATGGCGCTATGATGTTCACAAAATATCAATATTTCATCTGTACTGATCAGGTTTACAAAAAGGTTATAGTTTTCAAAATCATCCATATTACGTTATTTGTTTTCCCCCCGATTTTTTCTGCATAACTAATTAAAACTTAACCAAAAACTCTGTTTTTTAGTTACCCCTTATGAGGGGCAATCACTGTCAGCCTACATGCTGAAAAGAGAAAATTGCTCTCTTGTCTAATAAAAATTAAGCCATCTATTTCCTATATAAAATGTTTCTAATGAGTAGGGATGTTTTCGAACCACTTTTTGCGAAATTTTGTACACTGTAGTTGGCATCGTAAACCGATGATTGCGGTCATCTTGCAAGTGGCGAGTTGTTATGGAA
Source organism: Cylindroiulus punctatus (assembly GCA_034695085.1). Taxonomy (NCBI): domain Eukaryota; kingdom Metazoa; phylum Arthropoda; class Diplopoda; order Julida; family Julidae; genus Cylindroiulus; species Cylindroiulus punctatus. Next base: position 10,037 of record JAQFYZ010002796.1, on the reverse strand, counting down.
AAAATTGTCAAAACAGACCTGAATAGGACGCTATATGAGAAAGAATTAAGCTTTCACATGAGCAAAGAAAACAAGACAATTGAGCTTTGCGATATCGTTTTGTCTTGTGAAACTAAGTCCTCGGGCGAATATAATGTGTCGAGCGTCAGTCTTAGAATGCATTGGTAGAAAAATTAAGAACTGGACTAAAAGCTCCAATTGTCAATCGTTGAAAGTGCACATTTTCATGACGGAGAATAAGAGGATTTTTGTGTTCAACTTTTAGGGTCTTAATGTCGAAAAAAATCGACCACTGATGAGTCTTTTGTGAAAAAAAAAATGAGGACAAACCTAAAGTACCACCCGAGGCAATACTGATTCGTATAGTTAGTATTTGCAAGGAGCATGAATACATGCAGCAGTAGGCTTAAATTTTGGCTTTCAGTGCGCGTTATTTACACACTATACACTATCAAGGCGATTTAGACTTAAGTTTATTGTTTGGTCTAAACTCTAGCCTAATCTGGGATAATTATTGGATTGTAAGTAATGGTTTTGAATGTGACCGAATGGAAGTGCCATTTTGAAATCGCAGAAGGGGGCAAGGATCGACGCTCATTGTGTTTTATCCTCAGAAAATCGATAAAATTAAAAAACACTTCCATTAAGAATATCATTATTATAATTCGCATGGGTGGAAAAACTATCGCTCCAGGAAAATTAGAATGCGTTTCGAGGAATGTGTTCTTCGGAGGAAATGGTAAACAGCATGATTTTTATCATATCACATGACTTGAACAATAGCGGCACTGCATAAGTTCAGGCTATATTTGCTTTTGCATTCTGAGGGAAAACGACAAAACACAAACAATCGACGCGACGTAATGCAACTTCAAAATTCGCCATGCATGAAACTAGAATTTAGAATGGTACGAAAGACAAATGTTGTTTCTCACATTTCACTTTCCCCCGCCCAGCCGTAAAGATAGAATTTTATAAGAACTCAAGAATTGAGGTTTAGATTTTGTGTTAATAACTGTTAATTACTGCTCAGATTTGGCACAGGTTTTTTGAAGTGAAATATGCCAGTTGACACTTTCCCACTGTATAGGACGTCATGGCAGAATGGGTCATTTTAGGGAACACTCGATATCAATGACATTTTTTCCTTGCATTAAATTTTTGGAAACTTAATTGTAACATGTTGTACCATTTTCAGACTATACTCGAAAGCATGACTGCACGCTGTTCTTCCACTGTGAACCGGTTTATGGATTGGCTGGAAATACTACATGATTCGGCAGCATTTCACGAGACTCAGTTAGCAGGTAATTCCATAAAAATAAAGTTATTTTCACATTAGTTTTAATCTTAACCATATTATACGAACTGCAACTCGCATTCGTGTGCCATTAATGATCCCACGAGGGGAATCGATGTTGTTGGAAAATGCGTCGGGGTTGACTTTTTAATTAGAAAATGGATCCAATTTGCACGCACAATGGCCCAGTATAAAGTTTGCTCGGTTTGCTAATTACCAATAACTAACTATACAGGGCGTTAATTTAAAAACGTGTCACCTTTAAAATTCAAAACACTATGTTATTGTTATTGTGTTTGCAGGAATGTTTATCAATCGCGTATTTATAAATTCAATTCATTTCTAGTTAACACCATGTGGTAAGTGGTATAATCAATCAACCCAATGTATTCGGCAGTTAGCACCCATCATCATTGTTAAATTGGATTTCCTTTAGCGTATAATCCCTTGGAAAAGAATTCCTAGGTCTGATGGCATGACAAAAATAGGACAAATAGTACAGATCCCAATAGGCTAGGATTTCTATAAGTGGATTGGAATGTAGACTGGATTGGAAATTTAAAAAACGTCACGAATGTACAACTAAGCCAGTGACGTTCTGGGGGTAAAGCATGTCAAGATCTATAGCTTATTTGCCGAGTGCATTATTTGCATACTTTCGACAAAAATGAAGTAAGATAGAGGAACGATTATCCTGTGCATTCTGGAAAATTGCATGAAAGATGCATAGCTTTCATGTCGTCGACAATGCAATGCAAATACAGGTTACGCTTGTATACAACTGCATTATGTTCATCGCAGGCTTCATATTGTTGACTTGTGATAAGACGTGAGGTCGTACTATCACCGTCAAAAGGCCAATGGTGCTAAATTGATAATTTGAAAACAAAACTGGCATGAAAACATAATACAAAGCAAATTTTAAAAGCAATCTGAAGGGCACTGTTGCGATTACAGAGTATAAATGTCAAATATTTGCTAACAAGATGAGGTTTCATTTTCATTGTTTTCTTAGTCCGTCAAATAAGACAACGTGATGCATCTCAATTGCAATACACTAAATTTCCGGTTGAAAACAAGATTCCCGAAGTAGAAAGCAATTTCAAGTTTGCTAACACAAACACAGAAAACAGGTCTCAAATTAATCCTGTTTGAACTGTTTACATGCTATGTAAAAGCGACTTTAACACGCTTGGATTGTTTACGTGCATTGAATCAAATTACCATAATGGTGATACTCAAATCAAGTCACTAATGTCAAGTACAATTAGGTAAAACAGGTTTACATGTGTATGCATGGCTCACGTAGACCATACATTGCATCTCAAAGTCAGCTTGTCAACATTGTTATCGTAGCTCAAGAAAATGTAATTTGTAGGTATCATTTAAAAATGGGAATTCTGGTAAATTTTATTGTGGTAGGACGTAATGTATGGGCAGCACCATACATTACTTTCAGATAATCATAATGCAACAACGAAATATGATCTGTGGATATATAGTTGGAATTGCAAAGGCACACGTGATATTTCCAACCTATTTACCACTTGGAAACTGAGCTATTTAAACAAACGATAAACTCATCCAACTGATGTTAAATGCAAGGGTGTTCGCTGACAACTTTCTGACAGAAACCTTCATACGCAATTCAGCAGTTTTCAAATGAATTCTGCACAATATTAAACCTGCCACGAAGGCCTAGTTAACTGAACTCATAATTTATTATTAAAATGACCAAATCGGTTATGCATGCATGTGAACACGTCTAAGTGGCGTTTCTGTTTATGCACAGTCCTGTGCACGTGAAGAGGCGTTGGACTGAGCAGAAAAACGTCGATATTTCATATTTGGATGTTTGGAGAGCAATTGGAGCGTTGAACTGTCTCATCGTTATTGTTATGCTCGTGCATCTACAGTATAGTGTGTTGCTATTAAGCCAGGCGATTGAGGGCCGGTGTGGGTCACGCCTCACTCACCAGTTTTTTGTTCCATAAAAATCAATGAATAAATTGATGCATGCAAAAAATCCCGAATTTCTCACGAAACGAGAGGAAAATGCGGAATAGACCTTTTTTTCCACAAGATCAGGGCTGGTTTCATCCTTGCTTCCACTCCAGCTTCCATTTAAAAAGCAAACAAGTTATGCAGAGAGTTTGTGATGTGCCCGAAACCCTTTCTTATCGATTCGGTTAATATCCGTGCGCTAAATAAACGCTGAAATTGGTAACATAGTGGATGCATCCGCATTGCATGTGCAGTTATAGTACACGTAGACTGCTAACATAACTCGCGTTTTTTTAATAAGACGCAACAATCGCCCATTAAATATGCATGGGTTTAAAGAGGAGTTAACAAGAGCCATTTTCGTAAGGAAGATAACTCAAGGAGGAATCAGACGCCCTGGAAATTTACGAAAAGTTAGAGGGTGAAATTGAATTGAAATATCGATCGTTAAAGCGCAGATATTGTAAGTCCAGTTTGTTTGCAAAGCTGATTTGGAAGTGTATTCCAAGTCAAATAGGACATAACTGCGTTTGCTCAATATCGCAAATAAATTCGTTGGCGAAAATCACAATTTCACCATATATATAGTATACACACAGCAATATAACTGGCCAGATCACCAATATTGTATATTCAGCCTAAGTCCAATAACTCCAAGTGCTTTGGTTGCAGGAAATTACAAATAATGCTGCATGCTCATATGGATCTACATGTAAACTGATTGTGAGTTCATTTAAAAGCAGAAATATAGTTTTACATACATGTAATTATTATACTACGCTAAGGTCACATACAAATGATGGCACTAATTATTGGTACAATCATGATTTTACGTGAAGAGCAAACTAAATTTTAATACGTTCTTCTGAAGAAAGTGGACGTAAGTATCTGCGCTTTAAAACAATAGACATTTCATTATATTCACTTAATATTCAGCAATGACATCCTGTGTTTCTTTTTCCACCGTCATTTGTAAACTGGGAATACTCGGGGTTGCAAGTTGAAAAAATCATCATGCGGAAAGACTAAAATGGATTTCACGCTTGGTCTTAATAAAGATCTCCTTGATTTGAAATGCTAATGGAATAATTTAAATGCAAAATCCCTTAAACTATATATTTAATTATAGATAGTCGCGTCACTGGGGCATTTCGTATAACGGGCTTCACTATATGAAAAGACTTGAAGCTTATTACATGGAAATCCTTATGCACAAGCAATTGAAATGGTATAGGATCGTTTTGTTTTCATATGTGAAAAGAAAATGCCTTCTGTGCAAAACAAAATTGTATACATTTTGAATGGAATCTAGCTTTAAATAAACTTTCCATACTGTTTCACCAATACAGATCTTCTCGGAAAACTGATTTAGCGCAGATACGATGTTGTTTTATGGAAAATATTAAGGGAGGATAGAATAGCTGAATGAAGTGCGCCATTTTTATTTTTTTATTTAACGTTATGTTTATCGTTACACGAACAAGTAGCTGTATATGCTAAGAACTGGATTGGTAAAGATGTTGCGAAACAGAGATTGTTTGGAATAAACAAGAATGTTGGCGATAACTGATTATAAGCTGGAGATTATGAGCGTAAATAATTACTTTTTGGGTGGAAATGTCGATTTTCGTAATGGAATTTTGGAAAACTTGTATTTTCATTAAGAGTTAATTAATGTGAAGTTAAGTTGACGCCCATTCCGCAATCCGTCTTGTTTACACTTACTTTTGCGCCAAACAACGCCCTACAAACATGTTAACTATGGCCAAGAGTGGTTTCACAAACATTGACACCACTTTCACATAGTCCAGCGGGGACGCTCCTAAACAGGTCATCTTTGAAATCTAATAACCATGAGGATCCATGAGTTAAGCTGTTTGGTTCTGGCTAATACAGTTGTACTTCCGGGGTCATTTGCTTTCGATTCCCATGCGATGTCTTCACCAGCAACACGCTGGCATTCCATTGCCAGTCATTCACTTTTAAAATGACAACATAAACCTTTTAATTACACCGCAAAGAGCAAATACCACATAGGTGATAATGACGAGCTATATTCTCATTCACTACGGGCACTCAGAAACGTAATGTACAATCTGATGGATAGACAAGTACACTGTACCTGGAGTTTGTAATCATGTTGCTCCCATGGGAGCGAGGGTATTGGCCTGTAACATTCCATTGCATTCTTCATTTCCCAGCCTAGGGATGGCTAAGGACAGTCAGATGGTCCAGGTCGATTCCCGGATAGTTCTCCTGTGGACTTTTAGTGGTTTTCCTAGTTTTTCGTGCACATGCTACCCACGTGGTTCTGTGAGTTTGATTTGAAGTGGAAGTACTGTATTTGTTCCACCATTACACATTCCTTCTGTATTACATCCAAATTTGCTCAAAATTTATTCCAATATTTCAAGGTTCAATTTACCTTTACATCAGTACATCACATGTTAGTGAAAATAGAAGGCTAGCCTTTCAAAAGGGTCTAAGGGCAAAAAAAATATATTCAAAAGTGGATGATTTATGCAAATTAATCTATGAACCCAGCTTAACAAATAAACAATGTCGTGCAAGTGCACTAGTTAATAATGTTACTATTTATCTGCTGCACTTGTACCCTTTTGAATATTGAATATTCTTAGAGAGTAACCCTAATTCGAATTGAGTTTGAGCTACTTTTTGCATGTTTGAAGGGTCAGTTTGGAAAATTTTTTAAAGGGTCACTTTGGAAATCGTATGCAATGTAATTAGAGTTTGAAATACATTTTGTACTTTTTTGGCACGTTAACACTTTTAAAATTCTCAACTATCAAATTTTCACCTTGTAGCACGGTGCAATTTAGTAATAACATCATCATACCGGAATTTGACGAGATTAGTCATTAATGGCTCGTGTGTGTCGTTAAATTTCGCAAATAGACGTTCAATCAATTTCTGTAATGGTCAGATGGGGTGGTCCGCCATCTGCGCTAATCGTCAGGACCCACCAAAATTGTGTGATCTTAATTTCAACACACGACTCAACAGACATCTGCAGTGAACCAAGAGCCCATTGATTAATCATCACATGTCGCCAGTTTGCGTTATGATCAGCAGGGCCATTATACGTGATGGAAAGTTTAACGCAAATGGTGATCACTTAATCCGAATTTCGTTTACAAGCTCTAATTTCTATGGCATAACATCCCCTCTCCCAACTGAGCGCATTATATTGCATCGAACGGTCTTTGTCTTGCGAGCAAATGTGATGTAACATAAACGATAAACATATAATCGGACTAAATATTTCATTAAAGTTGAAAGATATACACAAGACGGTATATGCCTGACTGCTGCACAAAAAATAGATACATACAAAAATTTAAAAAGGTTAAACTCCGACAGTTTGGACATGTTATATTTGCTACTGTGTGTCCCCGTAAATAAGACCAGGTCTAATATGCATTTTTGCTTCAAAATGAGCATTAGGACTTATTTTCATAAAAATGTCGTATTTTTTCATGTACGATAATGTTCAGTAGGCACAAAAAGTATGAAACCAGTATAATAATTGCTGTTCATGAGTAAATGGAATGGAGTACATGTTTCCAAGTACATCTGTTATAATGCATACAATGCAAAGTTGACGCATCAACTATGTGGAAAAAAGTCAATTTTCTGAATTTTGTTCTGATTTTATTTAGCAGTTGCTTCCTTGCAGATGTCACATAGCTATGTACAGTAATGCAACTTTTCAAAAATTGTTTATCGAATGATGTCCTTTATCTTACCATAATGTGTGCGTCATAATCAATCTGCTGACAGTTTTACTTGTTCTGTTGTGACACAATTGTGCCACACAGAGCACAACACAGAAGCTATGCTAGATTGCCCCCTCGAGGCCTTCAGGGGCAATGTCATCAGCGCCGAGATTGGAAACGTATCTTTCTACTTTAAAATAGCGAGAAAATTCAATTTAAGTCGTCTGGGACCAAAGTCTGAAAGCCTTTTTCAATCCCTCGATGATCTCACAATAAATACTTCGTCAACGCCTTTAAGGTGTGATCCTAAAGTCAATTTCCACATTCCATTCGATTTCTGGCGTTGGTTTGTTTCGTGCGTGTCTGAAAGCAAGCAACCTTATTGTCCTGGATGTCTACCGGTGATGAAAAATTTTCAGTGTTGGCAAATTACTTGCTCCGACAGTACAATTACACTGAATGTTTCTGGCAAACATGGGGGTTTTCTATGAAATTAAAATTTCGTTTTGGTAATTGGTCAGCTAAAGAGCAGGCCACGCCCTCGTCCAGTTGCTTGCAGGGTTCACCCCAATGTGTAATGCCTCGTGTGTAATTTCAATGGGTTTAGTCGATTTCCGGGTTCCTAAAATCTTCGATTGACTAATCGATGGAAAGCTTGGCAACGCATTAGGGGCCGAAGCGTTTATGCTGAAGGCTCGCTTGATAAACATGCGCAACCATTTCCGGCTATCAAGTCCTAAACGGATTACATGTGGGCATGTCCCAGCTGAACATGGAATGGTCAGTATGGTTTCTACTAATGTGCACACATGTTAATATTTGAATCCTACCCACCTGTTCTAGCTGTCGCAATTTACCCATGTTATGCATTTTTATGTTCTTATGTGTTTATTCTAACGTACTTACCTAAAACGTATAGTTTATTTAAGCTGTCCATGTGCAGGCAATCACTGCCAACCTAAGAGCCTTCATAAGATGCCCGCAAACCATTTTTCCAACATTTCTTTGACGATCATGTCGCCAACAATTGTTCGAAAACATTTAAACAGAGAAATTCGGTGACAAGTATGTTGGATTCGGTTAGGCTGGCGGACCAGAGTCTAATCTGGAATAAATCTGCAGTAAGCAGTTTCCAATTTGACCACACTGAGAACTTTATATACTCCAAGATTGCGAAAGAACACAGTTTACACGCGGATAAAATGTGATAGCTTCGGTTGTGATAACCAGCTTCGCCATCAGTATCTGAGCTGAAACAAATTTCATCAGCTTGCAATCGAGCATCGAGCACTCTGCAACCACATTTTTTCCGCCCTGGTGAACATCGTGGAACAAACATCATCAGCCAGCAATCATTCATCAATCCCTTTACAATCAATTTATCTGCAGTCGGTTCTTTGGCATTGGCGGACCCAATGCTAACGTAAGCTTATTTGATAACGTGGATACCATGTGATAGCTTCAGTTTCGCCATCAGTAAATCTGAATTGAAACAAATGTCATCAGCTTGCAATCAGTACATCAAGCACTTTGCGTTTCGCTTTTTTTGCAACCAGTTTTTTTTTTGCCCTGGAGATATCATCGCCTCATTGAAACACATATGTGTACTTGTCCATTAACGGAACTACCTGTTATGTTAGGGTAGGTTAGGTTAGGTTGGGTAAGGTTAGGTTAGGTTTTTTGCGCGTTTCTACCTACCCTAACCTTACCTAACCAAAGCAAACCTAACCTACCCTAACATAACATGTAGTTCCGTTAATGGACAAGTACCCAAATGTTCTCAGCTAGCCATCAATTGATCAATGACTTTACAATCAATTTTTCTGTAATCCGTTTTTTGGCCCTGGTGAACCCAATGGTAATGTATTTGCAATCAGTTTTTTCTGCTACATGTACCAACATTGTCCCAAAAGTTGAACCCAATGCCAACATATTTGATAACGCCGATACAATGTGATAGCTTCAGTTTCGCCATCAGTAAATCTGAATTGAAACAAATGTCATCAGCTTGCAATCAGTACATCAAGCACTTTTTTTTTCTGCAACCATTTTTTTTACCTCATTGAAACAACTATGCTCAGCTAGCAATCAATTGATCAACGACTTTACAATCAATTTTTCTGTAATCCGTTTTTTGGTAAACCCAATGGTAAAGTATCTGCAGTCAGTTTTTTCTGACACTAACATTGTCCCAAAAGTTGAACCCAATGCCAATGCTACAGCGCATTGCCGGGATGGTCTTACCTGATAGGTGTGATCGTAGTAGGCCGGGGTGAAGCCCAGGACGGGGACGCTGGTGGGGGTGGCGTGCCCCCCTAGGGCGGCTGCGGCCATGGTGGTGGGGGGGTCGGCCACACTGATAAGCACACTGACACTGGCGTCGGTCCGGTTGACCGCCGCGCATAATTCCTGCACGTTGCGCCCGAAGTTGGCCCTGAGGAGTTGCACCGGCCTGGCCCGGAAGTAGTAGTGGTCGCACAGGCCGGGCTTCCTGTTGGTGTCGCTCACGGCATCGTTGAACGCGTCCACGCAGTTGACGCACTTGTCCGGGTCAAAGGCCACCACCAGCTGGACGACCACGGGGGGCGAGGCCGCCACCTGCGCGCACAGCCAGAGCAAGAGGAACCGGAAGGGGGTGCGAGGAGGCGCCCGGGCCATCACAACGACAGGTCAACATGGGTCAAGGCCCGCCTGCAGCACGCGATCCACGACTCTCCTGCTGGCAGCCAGATGGCAAACTGGATGCTGGGCCCGATGCCCACACCGAGTATATTGATCCGGAGCGACGACCGAAGCACCGCTAGGGGGCGCGCCATGCATGCGGCGGATGTGCCCTGCTCCAGGCTGGTGCTCCAGCGTCTCCTGCTGCGGACCAACTTCCAGCACCCATCAAAGGATGCAGGCTGATTAAAATGAATTTAAATGCCATATTGCGTTGTGGGAGCAATGAACAGAACATATTTCTGCGGAATTGTGCAGTGTTCTGACTGCGTAGG
>JAQFYZ010002795.1:0-15498 GCA_034695085.1 Cylindroiulus punctatus | reverse complement strand
GCAATGGTTGCTCACCTTTAGGGGCATCCCCTAAGTGGTAGCAAACAATGCTGGCTTCCATGCATGCAATGGTTGCTCACCTTTAGGGGCATCCCCTAAGTGGTAGCAAACAATGCTGGCTTCCATGCATGCAATGGTTGCTAACCTTCAGGGGCATCCCCTTGTTGGCGGCAAACCATAATAGCTTCAGTGCATGCATGGATGGCTCGCCTTCAGGCGCCCCTTCGAATGCATTGTTTGCAGATTGAAAACTGCTCGCTACTAGCGGATTTTGTTTGATTTACAGTCTCTTTTCGCAGGGTCGGAGGGCGACCGAATCTGCTCTTAATACTGGAATTTATTCGCGAAAAAGGCGTTTCGCTAATTAGCTAATTGCATTTTAGAGCGGCTTTCTAGTAGGGCGGAATCTCCAAAATGGGCTCCATAAGATACACATTGGAGAGAAGGCAATGAAAGACGAAGACTATGAGGAGGGTGAGGATTAGGAGGAGGAGCGCAAACTGCGAGCGGACGTGGAAGAGGTGGAAGGGAATCCCCGATGAGTTTCACTTAAAACTCGCTCCAACAGCCTCGTCAAGTATGCTAATTAGCCGGATTCTATTCGGTCCAAAATCCTAACTATGCTAATGACGTAGGTTCCGCCAGGGCCGAAGGATAATATGATTTTTGAGTTGCAGGGAGAGAAATCAGCAATATGATTTGGGATCAGCTGGTTAAAAATCCGCAGTATGATTGTTTACATAAATTTTAAATTTTTTTATCACAGCCATTAGGCTGAAGATCATGTCTTGGGTTCCAGGTTTCAATCACCCATAGGGGTGTTTGTGGCCCATGTGGAACCCTAGGACCTTGGGTCCCAATTACAAACATTTTAATAATAAGAAGCGCATGTTCATTTTTAAAATAACAGATTTGGAGCTAAATTTTACCATGTTTCCCAACATCCTCAAGACCTCTGTCAATACTTATTTCTAAGGACCAAACATTCCATGTGAGCCCTTTGGATCCAAACTGGAGCATGTTACTCCAGCTAGCAGTAATTGGATCCACAGCCAGCACGAAGAGGTCATCGAAGCATTTTCGAGATCGACTTCAAGAGCAAATTCAGATTTCAATTCGGTTTCCTATTGTCTTTTTTTCCAGCCTAATAAACTAAAGGGCCCTTAAGAGATGCTCCCCTAAAACCCCCTCTTATAACATCGATTCTGACTTTAAATTGAATTTTCACCGAGGGAGGCATTTTCATCATTCGATCCTTCTGGGGACCGAGTGGTCCTTAAGATCAGGTGACCACATTCAGACGCAAACCAACTCATAGAATAGCAAATGAGGCTGTGCCAAATTTCAGTTTAAATCAAACCTAAATCACGAAATTCAGCCAATATTTCATGCAGAATTTTTTTGTTAAAAAGCTCTCACAGAGAAACATGTGTAGAAATGATGTCTCATAGAATTATGCCATCAAGAAACATGTGTTTTGAACAAAATTTCACACAGCAAAATGTGTTTTCAGAGAATCGTTCATACAGAAAAATGTTTTTAAAAAGCTCTCACAGAGAAACATGTGTAGAAATGATGTCTCATAGAATTATGCCATGAAGAAACATGTGCCTTAACAAGATTTCACACAGCAAAATGTGTTTTAGAGAATCTTTCATACAGAAAAATGTTTTTAAATAGCTCTCACATAGAAATAAGTGTAGAAATGATGTCTCCTAGAATTATGAAATGTAGAAACATGCGTTTTGAACAAAATTTCACACAGCAAGATGTGTTTCAGAGAATCTTTCATACAGAAAAATGTTTTTAAAAAGCTCTCACAGAGAAACATGTGTAGAAATGATGTCTCATAGAATAATGCCATGTAGAAACATGTGCCTGAACAAAATTTCACACAGCAAAATGTGTTTCAGAGAATCTTTCATACAGCAAAATGTTTTTAAAAAGCTCTCAAAGAAAAATAAGTGTAGAAATGATGTCTCATAGAATAACGCTATGTAGAAACACGTGTTTTGAACAAAATTTCACACAGCAAAATGTGTTTCAGAGAATCTTTCATACAGAAAAATGTTTTTAAAAAGCTCTCACAAGAAAACATGTGTAGAAATGATGTCTCATAGAATAATGCCATGTAGAAACATGTGTTTTGAACAAAACTTCACACAGCAAAATGTGTTTCAGAGAATTTTTCATACAGAAAAATGTTTAATTTTAAAAAGCTCTAAAAAAATAAGTGTAGAAATGATGTCAGATAGAATTATGCCATGAAGAAACACGTGCCTTAACAAGATTTCACACAGCAAAATGTGTTTCAGAGAATCTTTCATACAGAAAAATGTATTTAAAAAGCTCTTACAGAAAAACAAGTGTAGAAAATCATTTCTCAAAGAATCATGCCTTAGAAAAAAGGCTTTTTGCATAAAAATGCATTTCATAACATTTCCAACAGGTTTCATACAGAAATGTGTTTGTGAAACAAATTCCCTACTTTTCACTTGTCATAATTGCTTATGGAAATTCATACTGCCTGTCCCTTAATCCCCAGCCATAATCGGTTTACGAGGCGCTATTTCTGGGGTTAATCCACCTGGCCTATAATGAACAGTTGGACGTTAATTGACCGCTGGTCAGACTCCGGCCATCTGATGATAATCGAATTGGAGGCGCAATCAATTTTCACGTTGATGAAGCTGAGGCCTCTTAGCTTATTTCAATAAATCCCCTCGACACCGACTTAATCAAAGCTTGATAAAAGCCCAATCAAACGAGGGGTATTCAAAAAGGGCATCCTTCCAAAGAGCACCATGCTACAAGAAAGGTGTGTCCACCCTAATGTGGTAACTGAGGCATTAATTAGTTTGAAGGATTTCATCCCCATATCTACCATATTGAATTGAATTGAAAGTGTAAAAACAACTGAATTTGAACATTTAGATTTTTTGGGGTGAAAAAACAATATTTAGCAGAAAAAATGATGCATTTTCCTTACTTAATTTTAAATAATCAGTTGGATGATAAAGCTTAATTTCTTATAAAACCTCGAGTTTTTCTTTAAAAAATTGTAAAAACTGCACTCCATTCCATTGAATGCATGTTTCATTGAAAAAATTCGTTTTAAAACATGTTTCTTCAGCATTATGCATTCTCAACAAGTTTCGTTTGGAAAACTACATTTCCCAACATGCTTCATTTCGAAAAATGCATTTTTCAAAATTTTCATTGTGAAAACTGCATTTTCCAACATTCGTAAGTCAGTTACATTTGTTTTTAAAAATGCTTCAACCAGAAAATTCAATTTAAAACGTATCCCATCATGAAAAACCAACTAAAATCGTATGTAATTCAGAAAAGAAATTTTTAAACATTAAGAGAAATTCACTGATATCCTATTTAGCCAGACATACTTGTCAACTTCAAAAAAATTGTTTTCAAGACTTGGTTCTTCCAGAAACAGTGACATTTTGAACTATCTGATTCAGAAAAAAATCGGTTTTACAACAAGTTTTAAATTTAGCAAAGTGCATTTTTTATCACGTTTCTGTTAATAACACCTGTTTTTAAACGAAATTCATCCATCAAATTCATTTTAAAATACGCCCCACAATAAAAATCGATTAAAATTGAATTCGATTAACAAAAATATCATTTTGAAACATCTTCCATTAAGCAAAATCTATTTAAACTTTATTTGATTCAGAAAACACATGTCTCATCCAGAAAATTGTTTTTAAAACATGTTTCACTCAGAAAAAGCTATTTCAAAAAGTTTCATTTAGAAGAAATGATTATTAAAACATTTGATTCAGAAAAAAATCGTTCTTAAATTATGTCTAAAAAGCATCAAGCTTAATTTTAACACGATTTTCAGATAAAAAACTGCGTTTTAGAAACGTGTTTAAATAAAACAAACGTCACTGACAAAACTCCCAATTCCTCAATTGCCAAAACTCTTGGAAGTTTTTAAATGCAAAATTTCTGTACAGAAACTTCACTAAAATCTCACTTTTACTTTTCACAGATTACTTATAATTTCAGAATGCACTTTGTCCCTCAGAAATATGTAACCAACCCTTGTCAAATTCCAGTTTACATGTTCAAACCTGGCTCCAACAGCATTTTCACTTTTTTTCAAATTCGTTATAAAAAGAATTTATAAATTTTGTTATAAAACGTTTTATAACTAAAATTCCAGTTTACATATTCAAACCTGGCTCCAACAGAGTTTTTACTTATTTAAAAATTAGTTATAAAAATAATTTACAAATTTTTCAATAAAACGTTTTATAACTGAAAATTCGTTATAGAAGAACGATTTCCCCCAACATAGCACTACAAACACCTGTCACATAATTCCAGCTGCATTTGGATATAGTTGCATTTTTTGTTTTTTAAAAAACGTCATAGAACACGTTTCGAACGAGCTCTTCATAAAACTTCATTGAATTGTGCAAACCTTTCAGGTGCAAAAACGATGCAAAATAGGCGAAATTTTTTCTGAAACTAGTAACTAGGTTCTGCCTACCTTATCGATTTGTGTGGATGCGAAGGAATTTTCCAGCAACTTCCGGTCCTCGTTCGAAATTTATCCCACTGGTGTGAGGTCGGTTGAGCAGTTGAGCAGTTGGTGACGCTAATGGAGGTGAAGCCAACAAGGGACGGCCTTTATAGGGGGCAGCGCGGGAACGGAAACAGCCAATCAGGAGCGACCTAAGTGGCACGTGGAAGTGACGTCAGAGGGGCACCCACCAACCACCCCCGCCAACGCTGGAGCGCCACCCGGCGGAAGTAGGCATGTGGGAGGAAATGAACAGCAACCCTGTTTGAAAAAGAAACAGTTTTGAAACATGTGTCACTCAGAAAATATTTTTAAGAAATGTTAAATGCAGAAAAAAACTGTAGAAAATAGGGGGAAAAACTCCCCAAATGAGTGAAATTCATGTGAGAACATGTTGCAAAATGCAAACAGAATGTGTGTAACTAAGAGAATATTTTTAAGAAATGTTAAATGCAGAAAAAACTGTAGAAAATAGTAAAAAAAACCTCCCCAAATGAGTGAAATTCATGTGAGAACATGTTGCAAAATTCAACACAGAATGTGTGTCACTCAGAGAATATTTTTAAGAAATGTTAAATGCAGAAAAAACTGTAGAAAACAGGAAAAAAAACTCCCCAAATGAGTGAGATTCATGTGAGAACATGTTGCAAAATGCAAAAAGAATGTGTGTCACTCAGAGAATATTTTTAAGAAATGTTAAATGCAAATAAATCTCGTAAATGGAAACATGTCATCTTGTGAAGAACTTCCCAAATGAGTGAAATTCATGTGAGAACATGTTGAACACTGAAATAGTCGTTTTAAAATGTTTTAAAACACATCCCTCAATGTAATTTTGAAAAATGTTCTGAAACATGTTTCATTGGATATTTTTTTTTAATATGTAACATTCAGAAAAATTGTTTTGTAAAAAATTTGATTCAGAAAAATTGATTTTTAAAACATTTCATTCAGAAAAATCGATTTTTAAAATATTTCATTCACAAAATTTCGCTTTAAAACATGTTTCATTTAGAATTTGTTTAAATATTTGACTGAGATCAGTTTTTTTTGAAACCATAATTCAATAATGAATATCATATTTGATATTCAGAATAATTCGTTCTCAAACATGTTTCATTCAGAAAGTGTTTCCAAAACATGTGTCATTCACAAATATTCGTCTTAAAACAGGTGTCTTTTACAAAAATTGATCATAAAACATATCCCAATCAGAAAGTAATTGCTTTAAAATAAGACAGGAATATCATCAATAAAAACATGTTTCATAAGATAAATATTCTGCAACATCTTCCATTAGCAAGATATCATGTATACCATGAATCGTCCAGAAAAATGCATTTCTCAACATGTTTCATTCACATTATTATCTTTAACATCATTTTTTTTAATCCATTGAAACTATTTCATTCAGAAAATTTGCTTTCAAAACATGTTTCATCAACGAAATGACTTTTATATCGGTTTTAAAACATGTCTAACTTATAAAATGCATTTCCCAACATGTACCATTCAGCAACATTTTTTTAGACACCTTTCAACAGCGAATAATTCATTTCAAAACATTTCCCATAATAAATCCTTTAAAATCGTTTTTAATTGAGAAAAACTCATTTTAACCCTTTTAACAATTTAAAATCCATTTAAACTATAAAATGTTCAGAAACGACATGTTTCAAGTCAGTTAAATGGGTTTAAAAAAACATGATTCATTCAGAAAAATGCATTTCTCACCATGTTTCATTCAGAAAACACTCCAAAACATGTTTCATTCACAACATTATCTTTAAAGAAAAAATTTCAAAATTTGATTTCAAAACATGTTTCATTCAAATAGATGATTTTCAAATCGTTTTTAAAACATGATTCATTCAGAACCATCTTTCTTTTAGAAAACCCTTCAAAACATGTTTCATTCACAACATTATCTTTAAATAAAAAATTTGAAAATTTGCTTTCAAAACATGTTTCATTCAGATAAACAATTTTCAAATCAAGTTTTAAAAAAACATATTCATTCATAAAAATGCATTTCTCATCATGTTTCATTCAGAAAACACTTCAAAAAACATGTTTCATTCACAACATTACCTTCAACACTGTTCTCTCACAGAACATCATTTAAAAAGTGCTTCAATCAAATTGTTGTGAATGACAAAACACCCAACCACCTTCAATGCCCACAACCCAGCTACCAAGGTCTTAAAAAATCGCTGCTTGACCCCCTAACTGACCATTTGATTACGACCAATTCCAAATCGAAACCAGGTTCTTTTCAATCCAGTCATTTAATTGAAAAATCTGGCTGACCACCCTTCAGGGGGGAAAATAGATGGACAGATTGGGTCAAATTCAATTGTTGCTGCTGTCGTTCCTTTACGAGCCAGCTGACCATTGCTGACCATCTCTTTGTTTATTCATCGGGCCTTTAATGGGCCCATAAAGATGCCTGACACTCGATGGACCACTTTATTGCCTTCCAGCCTTTTCTTATTTGTTTTCCACTCTGACCACTGGACGAGACCCCCGGGGGTGTCATTAGGCGGATGGTCACTTCGAGCCTTTTGTCTCCAAACATCCATTATTCAGTGCCCCAGGCTCATTCGAATGACCATTCCATTGAGGGCCCCTAATTAAGGGCTTTGCAGCACCATGCTAGCACTGATTGCCTACCTACAGGGGGCCCTTACTTGGTTTTGCATATTAAGGTTTTTTTTAGTGATTTCTGGTTAGTTTGAAAAATTTGTCAATTAAAGGTTATGTATTTTGCTTTTGATTGGTTGGATTTTTAAGGTTTTTATTTATTTTTTTTTTAAAAAAGATTTTTAGAATTTCAAGACTTAGATTTCAATAAATATTTGGACTTAATTTGGTTATACATGTATAAGGTAATGATTTGGTTAAAAAACACAATGATAATCACAGTCAGTGACTTAAATTTCCAACAAAATTTGGACTTGATTTGGTTATACATGTATAAGGAAATGATTTGGTTAAAAACACAATGATAATCACAGTCAGTGACTAAGAATTAAATAACTGAAAATTCTTTAATGTAAAAAGTATTGAAGAAAAAGGATGTAATTTTTTATGTTTTTAATGCTTTTAAT
This sequence comes from Cylindroiulus punctatus, assembly GCA_034695085.1. Lineage (NCBI taxonomy): Eukaryota > Metazoa > Arthropoda > Diplopoda > Julida > Julidae > Cylindroiulus > Cylindroiulus punctatus. The sequence goes on along the minus strand of JAQFYZ010002795.1, from coordinate 7,833 downwards.
TTCAGAAAGTGGTTTTAATGAATTTCTAACTCGTTTTGAGCATTAATTAAGTGGTTTAGATGTATTTTTAAATGGATTTTCAGTATTTCAAGATTTAAGATGTCATGATTTTCAAAAAACAAATCCGATCAAATGATTTGGTCAAATAACACAGATTTAAACGATTATAGCTCAAAATTATTTAATTATTTTAGCATTTTTAGAAAAATTAAAGAATTTAAAATCAAAGGCGATCCTGTCTGAGAAATCCTACTACAAGTAAGTTCTAAATTTCTACATTTTAAGCAAAAATTGACAATCTTTGGTTTGGCTTGATAATATTGATACAGTCACTCTTCAAAAATTATTTCAAATTTTAAATCATTAACAATTTTAAGATTTTCGATAATGTTATTATTTTTAAGTATTTTTCATTGGCTTTTAAAAATTCCATTTTGATTTTCATATTTTGAATAGTTAATTTCATTTTTTAGGAATAATTTCAGACAAAATATATAAAAACACTTTCTCATCATCACTTATAAATGATTAAATTTGTAAACATTTTGGAAATTTTAAGATGTTCAAATAACATTGAAATCTAAATAGCACATTATAGTTTGGGTAGAGGGGATTCTAATACCAAAACCAATGAAAATAGCACATTATCAAATTTCTGATAAATAAATAAATTAAAATTAATGTGCGTCATTGCAGCAACACGACCTCAATTTTTTCCACCCTCACCTGGGATCAAGCCCAAAAAATTGAAAATAAATTTCCAAATTTATTTCTGAATTTTGATTTCGAAAACAAAAACACTCGAGACACAGACGAAAAAAGGGCAAAAATACAAAAATATCCGAAAAACAAGCCTGAGTAAATATTATTCCATCATTTGAATTTCACATCAAACAAACCCACCAGAATGAGACAAAGAAGAGAAAAAAAATCACAAAAGATGAGTAGTGGAAAGAAGATGAATTTACAGGAAAAAAATCCAACGGCGTCCTTAATGGCCATTTAACGGCCCGTTAATGGGAAACGCAATTAATTCTCCTTTCCACAACGCGGCGCTCATAAAAATATTGTTCCTGCCCACCCCCACCCCCCAGGTGATAAATCTTTATTAGGTTTCGACCTATCTTTTTTACGAGCTTTTGCTCAAAGTAATTGCTTTGACTTGGCCAGCCGTTAATCTAATTCTGATTATCTTAGCGCAACGCGGCCACTACTGGGGCCCATTTCCAACAGTAAGACGCCAGCGATATTAACATGGACAACACGTGTCTGACCTTTGACCTTCTCGCCCCCCAACGAGAAGCCTCCTGACAGAATCAGCAATGCACGAAGGGAATTTTCACTGATGATAACTGTCAACTTGTGATTTTTGTCTAATTTTTAGAGTTAATTTTTTCTTAATTTTCTCTTAATGCTAAATGTCCACTAGTAATTTTTGTCTTATTTTGCAAGTTTTTTTTAAATTTTCTCTTAATTCTAACTGTCCACCTGCAGTTTTTGTCTAATTCTGCAGTAAATTTTTTTTCTTAATTTTCTCTATATGCTAATGCTGACTTTACACTTTTAATTTTTGCCCACGTACAGAGGTACTTTTTTCTTCTTATGGAGATTTTTGCTTAAATGTGCCCAAGGTTAGCCTTTATAATAAAATAAAAATTATCTCTACGTAAAGAAGAATTAAAAGTGTAAAGTCAGCATTACTGTCAACTTGTAATTTTTGAGTTAATTTTTTTCTTAATTTTCTCTTGATGCTAACTGTCTACTTGTAATTTTTGTCTAATTTTGTAGTAAATTTTTTTTCTTAATTTTCTCTCTATGCTAATGTTGGCTTTACACTTTTAATTTTTGCCCACGTACAGAGGTAATTTTTTCTTCTTATGGAGATTTGTGCTTAAATGTGCCCAAGGTTAGCCTTTATAAACAAATAAAAATTACTTCGTATGTAGGCAAAAATTAAAAGTGTAAAGCCAGCATTACTGTCAACTTGTAATTTATGTCTCATTTTGGAGTTAATTTTTTCTCAATTTTCTCTTAATGCTAACTGTCCACCTGCAGTTTTTGACTAATTTTGCAGTTAATTTTTTTTGTAATTTTCTCTTAATGCTAATTGTCCACTTGCAGTTTTTGTCTAATTTTGCAGTAAATTTTTTTTCTTAATTTTCTCTATATGCTAATGCTGGCTTTACACTTTTAATTTTTGCCCACATACAGTAATTTTTTCTTCTTATGGAGATTTTTGCCCATATAGGCCCAAGGTTAACCATTATACAAAAAATAAAAATTACCTAATACGTAGGCAAAAATTAAAAAAGTAAAGCCAGCATTACTGTCCACTTGTAAATTTTGTCGAATTTTTTTTCTTAATTTTTTCTGAATTATAACAGTCCACCTGTAATTTTCGTCTAATTTTGGAGTTTATATTTTCTTAATTTTCTCTTAAGGCAAAAAATTATGGAAAATTAGAAGAACAATATGAGTAGAGCTGTTCTACCTTAAACCAATCATATATCAGCATAAAAAAATTAAGAAAATGAGGGCGAAGCTACAACCAGTGTTGCCGGATACTGCATGAATTTAACGGGGATTTTCTTGCGGTGCTTTTGCCAATAGACATCTTTTCCTGCACTTTCTTCTCCCTTGGTGGCGCTGATCATACTTAAGAAAATTAAGAGATTGGCATGTGGGTAGGGTTAGCCTTATGGCATTTTTTGGAGAAGAGAAAAAGCTGTGGGGGCGGGGCCAGTTTCAAACCGGCCAATCAGAAATCGCAACCGGCGAAAAATCACAACCGTTGTGAAAGACGCATATTGGGAATTGAACTTCATTGTGCTTCAATGCATTTTTTGCAAGTTTTCAACTGAAAATGCTGGTGTTTGTCCAGTTTGTTAACAGTGCAAGAAATCCATTAGGGTCATCGGCATTTCCTGGCATCCTCCCACAGCCATCAACGGGCTCTCGACTAATTGAATCGCATTCAGATTTATTTCATCCCTTTTGTTTAATGTCAGCAATAAATTCGAAAGCGATATGTGGGTTAAAAGCAGTGGTGATGACCATTAGGTCCACTGGCCATCGTCCAAGTCTCGGGGATGACCAGCGGTCCAAGAGCTTCCTTTTGTCTTCGGTCACTTGCCGAGAGCGGAAATGCCCACTGACTGACCAGCGGTCACTTCCGTGCCAACCCCGTCCCCCAACTCCCCCTGTACTGACCACTAGCTCGAATTAATCGTTTGGTGTTTCAGGCCATTTTTACAACCCCTTCGAAACAATGGCCGGCTAATGGCGGCTTCTGCTGACCGCTGGTCATCTGCGGCTCATCCCCTAAATAGACATCGGAAAATAGGAAAACTTTTGTAACTGCACATTGAGCGACTACACTGTAAACCGTAAAGGTACAAATGCAGTTTTTGTGAGGTGCAAATTTACATTTGCATCCCATATATCATATATGTACCCGAGGGGACACATGTCAAGGGTACACGGGCAATCAACATATGTACCCATAGGGTGTGTATATAGTTTCAAAACATTTGTAACCTTAAGGTTCAACATTTGTACTTTTTCCGTTTAGAGCAGGTGGTTTCGGCCATGTGGAACTGCTGACCACCTTCTGAGATTAGAAAGCATATCCAGACAATTGTCCTACCATGTGGTGATAAACAGCACAAATCTCCAATCAATTTCTGCAATGCTTCACTTTCGAGATTCCAATTGAAAAGGGAATTTCCCCTATTTGCTGCCTACACCCCTTTATACTGGAGGAGTCCAAAATGAACTGTCCAGGGGTGTCCAGTATACCATTTGCAAGAAGCCAAGAAATTTAGTCATGCATGACTTCATATGTTGAGACCATGCTGGTCAACTTACATATACAGTAGAACCTGTCTAACTCAATACTGTAGGGACCTGGCATCACATATCGGTTTAGACAAGTTATTGATTTATGCATGGATTTTAATCAAGCGTGGGGACGAGCTCGGGACCGGCTTCTGATATTAGGTTATGGAGGTTATAAGTTTACACAGTATTGAGTTAGACAGGTTCTACTGTAATAAATTACTATTGTGTCATTGTCCAAGTGTTCAACGTGTGACATACAGAGGTGGTCAACATGTCGTCTTCCATTGAGTTAATGTGGTGACCGTCCAGTCAGTTAAAATGTAATTAACATTGAAGGTTTTTTGCTGTTTTATAACGTTCTTTTCAACGCCGACGACTGGTCAGTGATCAAAAGGGTGCAAGGTCCACTTCAGAAATTAGGTCGTGAAAACTTTTAAACTCAAGAACTGACCAGTCCCCTTTACCTCCACATTCAACAGTTAAAACAGACATTTTGGCCACTGTTGACAAGTGGTCAGCTCGATTTCCAAATGACCGAAATACGTGAAAACCGAAGACCTTATAAAAGTATAATTACTGATTACAGAACTCCAGAGATTTAATAATGTTTTAACCAACTCTTTTCTGCCCTCGATTGGGTCGCTGACCACTGGTCATCTGCAAAAGGACGCAAATTTGTTTGTCTTTGAAAATCAGTTTGAATGGTTTGCTTCTGCAAATGGATTAAGGCAATGAATAGCTAACAAATTGTCCCACAGGAACATGTACAGTACATATTGACACTGTCATTGACCAGTGGTCATCTGGCTGCAGACAGCAAGAAAGCATCATTTGCACTGAGAATATGACATATGCCAATGTAAAAAATGCTATATTTACTGTTTTTACCATATTTTACTATATATTCATTCAGGATTTTCACCAAAAATTCAATTCGATGCAACGATCAGGGTTCCCGCAGACCTGGAAAACTTGGAAAAGTCAGGAGAGTTGGAAAGGCCTGAAAAAATCAGGAAAACTCAGGGATGATTTTATAAAAGTCAGGGAAATTTAAGAAATTTCTAGACACAGAAGTCAAGAAACTCAACTATGAATTGAATGAGCAATTCTGCGGAAGAGATCAACAATGAAATTTATAAATTTGAACAAACTAATCTAAAATTGAAGTTTTTTTTATTAAAATGTGCTCCATTGCTGGTTCCTTTTGTAATTTGTGTAAACCACATGTTTATAAACAATGAACTATAAATATAGCATTTTTACCTTACACTTTTTCAGACTTTTTTCGAGGTCTAAATTATTATTTTAATTAGACTATAAATCCCCTCCACCGGCGTTATTAGGCTGTAATCCTCTCGGAAACGGCCCCATAAAAAAGGGCCGTTTTTGGAAGGGAGCTGGCGAGAATGGGCCTCCCAAACACTCCTAATTGCTCGTTTGTTTAGCCTTTTACTCCCTTTTGCATCATATTAGCACCCATTTTTTATGACTAAAAACACTGTAAACGAAAACCAAGGCTTTTTTAAGTAAGGGCTTAGGGCTTTATCGGATGCATTAAGGGCGCTTAAGGCCTTACGTTGAAGGGGGAATGAGGTGGTTGGCCAAATGAGACAATTTTTGAAATTAATATTTGGGCTAAAATCCATCATTGGTACATTAGCAAACATTTTGATCTAATTTTGATGCAAATTTCGCTCCACTTTATCAAAATAAGACACTGAATAATAATAATAATATAAATAATAATAAATACAGTCTGTATAATATAAATCATTTATCAATTAAACATATTTTAACCCAAATTCTGTTTTAAAAATTAATGATATCAAAATCATAAATAATAATAAATAACATATCAATTTAGCTTGTTTTAACTCAAATGTTATTTAAAAAATGAATAATGATATTAAAATTATAGAATTATGATAATAATAAATATGATATATCAATTAAACATATTTTAACCCAAATTTTATTTTAAAAATTAATGATGATATCAAAATCAAAAATAATAATAAATAATATATCAACATAACATATTTTAACCGAAATGTTATTTTAAAAATTAATGATGTTATCAAAATCATGAATAATAATAAACAATATATTAACCTAATATATTTTAACCCAAATTTTATTTTAAAAATTTATAGTGATATAAAAATTATATAATAATAATAATAAATATGATATATCAATTTAACATATTTTAACTCAAATTTTATTTTAAAAATTTATAATGACATCAAAATGATATAATAATGAATATAATAGAAATAATATATCAATTTAACATATTTTAACTCAAATTTTATTTTAAAAATTAATATAAAAATTGCATGTATATCATAATAATAATCAATATAACATTAATAACATACAGTATCAATTTAAGATTATTATTTTAACCCCATTTGATTTAAAAAAATTATAATGATATCAAAATTATATAATAATGATAATATTAAACATGATATCATATTTTAACCCAAATTTTATTTCAAAAATTAATATTAAAATTACATGCATATCATAATATTAAATATAACATTTTATAAATCTCAAAATTATATTATATAATATATCACATTTAACCTACATGTATTTTAACCCAAATTTTACTTAATAACCATCAACGATAAATCTTTTTCTCCACCAAGAAGGCGATGTAATACAGGAACGCTCCCTTCGCAACCTCTTTAATTCGCTTTAATTTATAAACTCGTTTATTTTCGCTTGGAATGTGCTAGATCCTCGTCTAGTCCCAGGTCCCAAAAACATAAATTTAGTTCATGGGTTGTCTTAGGGGCGGCTCGCGTGTGATATGCAAATGTCACGTCATTCACTTAATTAAAAAAATAATGACACAATTTTTTCTGTTTTTTTTTCAGGTGGCTTATTTACTTCTGAGCACTTGATTAAGGGCTGCTGATATTAAATTAACGAAATATAAGCTATTTTGATGAAAAAAGTCCCAAAACGAGCAAGTTTGGCACGCGAGGGGTCAGGCGTACAGGGTGCGCGCAAAGTCATTTTGGATGTAATTTTGGATGAAATTCGTGCTAAAATTACCTGCTTCGCCAAACCAGCTCCAAATTTCAAGGTTTACGAGTCTGCTTTTTCTCATCTCGTCGTTTTTATGGCTTATTTTTGCCCCGAATACGCGTCTTTTGTAATTCTTTTGCAATTCAAGATCAATTTGATTCGGCGGCCTCTGCCAGAACGGTTTATTATTATTGGGCATTTATTGCGCGACCATAATCGATCCGAAATACACCTGAATCGCAATAAAATTCAACTCCCATTGGTCGAAAATGGAAAAAAACGAAGTTGGGGGTGAAGACATTGTCCCCTGTTATTTGGTGTTATTTTCTGCGAATTAAGTTCCAAATATGGATTTATTAGGCGACTTAACGCGGATTTCAAAAACACCAAATCGATACTCCAGCTCTCCACCTTCATAAGAGTCAAACTCAGTCCCATTTTTAGTAATTTTAGTGATTTTCAGTAAAAAAACATGCAATCAAATCTCCTACAGGTTAGGATGCGAAGACGTACTGTCAGGTTAGGAGTATAGTTAGGCTTAGCGCACGAGACGAGCACGTGCTGCGTGCGAACGTTCTACGTTTCCCAAATCCTAGCCAGTAGCGAACCAGCCCAAACCCTAACCGACAACGTACTAGAGCTCGAAATATTGGGCAATTTGGCTGAAATTTGCCTGGAAAAAATGGGGGGAAAGATAACTTTTTGACGTGCCATATCAGCTGGGGAGCTCTCCACCTTTATAAGAGTCAAACTCAATCCCATTTTCAGTAATTTTAGTGATTTTCAGTAAAAAAAACATGCAATCAAATCTCCTACAGGTTAGGATCCGAAGACGAACTGTCAGGTTAGGAGTTAGCGCACGAGACGAGCGCGTGCTGCGTGCGAACGTTCTACGTTTCCCAAATCCTAGCCAGTAGCGAACCAGCCCAAACCCTAACCGACAACGTA
>JAQFYZ010002794.1:0-15499 GCA_034695085.1 Cylindroiulus punctatus | reverse complement strand
ATAAATAATATTTAGAAAAGTTTTCGTTTTATAAAGAACGAAACGTGAAAGTCAAACGAGAGAAAATTCGAATGCCATACACCTTGCTAAGCAGCGCACTCATGGCTCAGCAATGCATCAAGATGGCGTCCAAATTTTGCCACGACCAACCTCTGGTAAATGTAGGACCTCTATTCGCAACTATTGGGAGTGTGCAGCGAAAGGGTCGCCATCTAGTGGCAGTCGAGTTCATGGCGAAGTTCGATAAATAAGGCTCGTGGCCCAAAAATAAATACGGAATGCTTTAAATACCAACAACGCGTATTATTGGGTACCACAGAGTTAGTCAAAACCGTTAAAATAATAATTACCCTACATTTACGAGCTTATTCGGGGAAAATGAAAAACTGCCCATTGCATTTGAGGCTTCCATCCTACTCTCGCGGCCATGAAAGTGGCTGACTGCAGCGCCACCAGTGGCGTTGCACACTCCCAATAATCTAACTCACCTGGCGTCAAAAGCGTAGTGACAAAACCAAATAAAATTAAGTGCGATGTTGACCACAACTGGCCGAGAAAAAGGCAATGAAAGGGGAATGTAAGGTGAATGAAAAGGGGTTTCGGCGCACCTGGTGGAGGAGGCCAGTTGAAAGTGGCTGACACACATCCTGTTGGTGACTTGACCCACAGGTATGAATCACCCCATCACCTGGCCCGAGGAAACCCGCCAACAGATGACCGGCCCATCCGGGGGGTTCTGCTTCAAGAAGCAGCAAAATGAAACTGAACCGGTGACGCTGACCAGGAAAAACTGGTGAAAGCCATTTTCCACGACCACCAACACAGTGAACAAAATCTGTCGGGCAGATTTCTCCACAGATCAACCTAACTCGAACATACACAATTGACATCAGAAACGCTTATGTTAGCGCAGTCAGGCCACTATTTGGACAAAAAATGTTCAGCATGTCACAGGAACAATGCACGCTGGCTGTACTGTCTATAAAAAACACCTGATATTTTTCACATGTCGTCAGGGAATTACAAGTTTACAACCAAGAGTACGTTAGGGGATGTCCAGTCCTGCAGTCATTTGCGTTTCAAAATCTTATCAGAGTCAACGTGACCAGCTCCCCGACTTCTCCAGGTCTTTTCAACTTCCCTGACATTTCCAGGTCTGGGGGACCCCGTCAAATCAGGCCCATTGAAAGTGCGTTGTGACTTTGGGGACACCCTGCATAAAATTTCCAGAAACAATTTCTCCTTTCCCAATCAACATATGAAAATAATTTTTTGTTACCATTAACAGGGACTTGCGCTTTTTGGCATGCGCCATTGAAAACATATGGAAATGCATATGATATTAATAAAAACGATAATTCTACGTTTGACCTCTATTTTGCTTTATGGGCGATAGAGGGCAGCACCTGCCATCAGAATGGGAATATGAGAGATTTACTGTCGTTGGCAAACTAAAATATAAACAACATTTAAACATGAAAACATTTAGTTTCATTTGATATTACCACATCTGTCCAAAATTATCAAAAAATCACTTTCAACAGGCCTAAAGCCAGGAATAAAATGCGGAAACTGGTGGTAGTCCAGGGGGCAGCACCATAGGCCCTGCGTTAAGGTGGCAACGGAAACACGATAAAGTGTGTCAGAGCGACAGATAAGGCGCCAGTACCTGCAGACTAATCTGTCATCAGCCCGAGCTATTTCCGAACGTGAATTTAGCTGCAAGTTAAACACGGCCAAGTAGGCCCAGCAGGTAAACACGACGACGAGCTGAGCTGCTCCAAATGGGTTGTTGACCCAAGATCAAAAACACGTTTCGCCAATCTAGTTGCACGCGTGGAATGCGGGCTTCCGATCGAACATGATCCCTCCCACAAAGCATCGCTTCCCGGGCCACTTCATCGCCAAAAAGTCATATTCACCGACATTTAACGACAAATACAAAGTTTTGACATTTTTGGACTTTTATAGAGTAAAATGAATTTTACGAAAATACAACTTGTAAAGCACTAGAGACAACTGCAACTTCATTTGCATGCGGTTTGGGAGATGTACTTACCCACCCCTCTGCTTAACCCCTTTGTGGGGGTAATACGAAAAAGACTTTGTTAGCAGGGTTCTTGGCACCTAAGGAACACACATGCACAATATGAAGGCTGTAGCCCTAACGGTTTAGGAGATATACACGTAATTACCCCTCTTGTAAAACCCCTTGAAGAGGGACAACGAAAAAAACCTTTCTTAAATGGTGGTTTTGGCACCCAAGGAAAGTATACATGCAAAATTTCAAGGTTCTAGCCCTTACGGTTTGGGCTGGGCGTTGATTGTATGTCTGTCTGCCTGTCAATCAGTCAGTCAGTCATCTTTCACATGCATACGAAGCTGACACTAATCATGCTCACACCAAAACAGAATGGACTTGTGCAACCCCCATTTTGAAAACCTAAAAAATGGGAAAAATCCCTGTTCACTGGTTTTGGTTACACGTACAATACACGAGTGGCATGAAATTAAAACTTTTGCGCGCAAGGAAAATTCCCTGACAATTGTCAGCTTTTTTCCATGACTACACAAATTCCTACACTTCATTATCAAGGACGTGCAAACTACATCGACGCGTTCAAGATGCAATCGAACAACAACACTAATTTCGTGCACAATCTCTCCATTCTCCTGCCAAAACTCAACTACTCATCAATGCCATGCCGTTAAACACTGATGCAAGAATAGATGATCCAACAGCCGTGCTACGCCCTTCATAATTCAGTATCGCCATGGCGTAGCTGAAAGTGACGACTTTGTGTTAATTGAAACTGGCTGGATCAGTTTGAAATTCGGTTATCTGGCGAACGCATCGAGACAACAGCATGGAGAATTGCAACACGATGCAATTGCATAAAGTCGTGGGTGAAACTGATAACGAGCAAAGGCGGCAAAAATTTGCAATCCTGTAAAATGTGCCATAGGCCTCGATGAATCTTCCTCGATACTAAACTCTCTGAAAAAGAGTTCAGATTCACTCGGCTACCAAGAGGCCACCATGGATCAGCAAGAAGTTGAAGTCAAAAAACTAGCCATAAGCCTACAAAAAAAACGTTTCCCTCAAAAACCTCCTTGCAGAAATACATGTAGCCTACGAAATTATGAAAATGTCAAAGAATGCAAAGAATGCATTACAAACGAGCAAGGAAGCAAGCTAGCTAGCTATTGTTTTCTAATTATTTATGAATTCCATTGCAAAACTACGTCTATGCAAACAAGTTATCGCTATTGAATCATAGCCTTACTTTCATATCATGGGAATTGCTAAATTTCCTAAGGAAATTCGGAATTTACTATTGTGAAACAGACAGCAGGCAATACCAATGTCCGCTGTGCGAGGCAGTTCATTTTCGATAGCAGCAATTTATTTAATGCAACAGACAATGCTAGCAAACCTCGTCATCTGAACACAATAATGACAAAGTAAAGTATATTTTAAAGAAAATGCAATTTAGAATTTCATGACACGCTGACCTTGAAACCGGGACCGTAAGTGCATTCAGATGCCCTGGAAAAACCCTGCTATCGTTATGCAGCAACATGGCTTTGATTCAATTTGAGTGCAAATGAGGCTGCACTATGCACTAACTGGGCCCCAAGAATACAAACGTGTGCTACAGAAGCTCAAAACTAACTTACAAATGGGGTAACAATTATTGGAGTTACGTATGGACAAAAAGTAAAACGTTCACCAATTCCATTAAAAGAAATTGTCAATACCAATACTTTTGTGGAACACTGGTACAAAGGTTAGGTTAGGTAGGACATGTAGGACCTGGTCGTATTTTGAAAAGCACCCCTTATATTCGAAATGCATGGTAAATCACAAAGCAGGTTAGCATAATACAGGATGAGTCCAAAAGATGTTACCACTATCTCTTGGATTGTTTTGTTTGGTGTGTAGGAGGCCTTAGTTAGGAAGATACGAGGCGAGCCATTTTTTTCAAACATGTATCCCTTCTGTACCTTTTTCACTTATGATTACATTTATAATTATTATGAGTGGTAACATTCTTGACTCGTCCTGTATAAACTTGACAATCTATACTTGTAATCTCAGCTAACCACGCACTTTTCCGCAAAATCCACTCCAACCTTAATTACAAGCAATCCTTATCAAAAATTACCTCAGCTTCAGCAGAAACACCTTTGCAATTTGTAAGCTTATGTTTCCATAGATATCTTCAAGTGGACCAAAACACCAACCTGGCGTTTAGCACTTTGCAGACATTGCAAAATCAGCAATATACACCGGCCACATTCGTTAAACTCCCACAATTGGAATTGCACACCTGGCCAGCAACAAATACGGCAATTAAAATGATCCATATTCAGGGGCTTCCCTGGGTCATAGCCAGGGTATAACACATCCTTATTCGCCACATGAATCACTGCACGGTTTATCACCGATAGCGCAGATTACGACACCAGCGTCCACTTCATGACTCACTGTCCCGGCGGGCTATTGTAAACATTAAAGGCGATCAAAGCTGAAAACAAAACGAAAATGCACTTGGCAACTTTGGCGCCACCCTGTAGGGCGGCCGATTGCTGAGCTCGGCAAATTTGCGCCAAGCAAAAATTCACGAGCAGGGTAGCGAACTAGCGATTAGGGGGGTTTTCAATTCATGTTCGGTGAATCGTTCAAAAATTCAAAATACGATCATCCGAACTTCCCAAACTAGTCGAGAACAGGTTCGCCAGAGCGGAAGGGAGGCCTAGAAATTCAAACCGGTTGCCATCGAACGCTTATAGCGTAGAATTTCGGCAAATATTTTGACGTTATGGCTCCAAATCCCCGGTTCAAACACCAATGAATCGCAGCACGAGTTCGCTGGAACCGAGCCGGTTACAAAATCTGGCCAGAAAAGTAGCTTTTAACAGACTACAACGCCATTGTACCTGGGCCCCCTTCGCAACGACTTTTTCTCTGGACTACCTTCCATGACCTCGGTCAACAAAAACTGGTGCATTTTTTACCTTCTAAAAGCCGCGCTATAATGCTGTCGATGTTCAATTTATCGGTCTCGGCCATGAGTTGCAGCGTTCCTGGTTCCAAGTTGCGGTCGATTCGGGCTGCTGAGATTCGGATGGCGAAGATTTTCGGCGATTTTCGAGCGAAGCACAACAGCTACTCCTTCTTCCCCATTGACAAGATGGCCGACAGCGTCTCTGGGCGAGAAATGACGTCACCGGTTCAGCGCCTGGCAGAGGGCGCCACTTGTCGGAATTCGTGACGGGAGGGTCACGTGATGTTGTGAAGGCCGAGGGAGCCACTGTACAGCACCAACTGTATGCGAAGTTTTTTCCCCGTTTCCCGGGCTGCTAAACACTTTCGGAAATAAAAATGTAAAAGCTTTGCGGCATGCGGATTTACATGTATATTATAAAATGCCATCATAGACAATAGAGGCGATTTTGCTTAGTGGGCGGGTTTACTTCTTTTCACTTTAAAACAAATTCTTTGTCGGCACGTGGTTTTCTTAGCCATTCGCGAAACATAAAATTCAAAATTACCGCTCCTGTGCTTCAACTATAGTAAAAATACGAAGTGATGGAACAGGGTCGAATCTGCCGACCAATAGGGGCCAATCGCCTGTTGGCGATTAGTTTAGCCTAGTTGCGTACAATCAATGGACTTTCACCGACTGAACAAACATGGAAGCGCTAATCGACAAGCCACATCTCTCTGATTGGCTGACCTCCAGTTCCATCACTTTGTGGTTCTACTATAGTCGTCTCGGCAAAAGAACGAAAATTTGTACAGCCAATCCGAGAAAGTCGGCTTATCGATATACTGTTTCAGGAGTTTCAGCGGTAGGAGGAAAATGGCTGCCATGCTCGATATTACATTACAGGATAGACGAATCACAAACAGGAAATTGCATCATACTGGTCTCAACGACGCCATTTTTTCGTTCTTTTACCGGGACGACTATAGAAGAATTTCGGCCGTATTTTAGCCTGCTAAAAAGGTGATGGGAGCCGAGGGCCGTCGAAAAATACGTCAATCCAGACATTGGATGACGTAGAAACGAGTGAAACACACAAAAAGAAAATCGAAATAAGACTAAATTACCTGAACCGGGGAGATCAAGAATGAGACAAAAAAAAAGTACGGAGCCTCAAACTTGGCAATTGCTATAAAAAAAAGATGGCAAAAACAAGAAAAAAAAGCCTATTTTTTTATAGCAATTGCCAAGTTTGAGGCTCCGTTAGTGAAACAGTGTGAGGTGGTACACTGTACGTTTTCGTTTTCTTTTTTTTTTTTTGGCAATTTTACGATAATTAAAACATAATTCGCATCGTGATATACATGTAGTGGGTCCAAATATACAATGAACTGTGGAACAGCCAATTAGATTCAGCTTATAGATTTGGTTTTCCAGCGCGGGAAATGGTAATGCAAACAAGGCAGTCACGACGTGAACAGGATCATGGGGATGGGAGAATTGTTGACATACAGTAAGCAGCGGAAATAGCCTGGAAAGATTGATTCGAAACTAGTTTTTCCATCTTACTGGGTCATTTGAACTGAACTCCCCAGTTCATTCTTTATTTGGACCGACTATAACTCACCTGAATCAGGCCCGTGAATTGCCAGTAGCTGACCATCGAAGGCCACCAGATGTCAAAAGCGCTGAAAGTGGCCGCAGAATGTCCACGATTGTTTTCTGAAATATTTGGAATTCGATTTTTTTCGTTTTTTCAAGTTTTTCTAGTACTTAATCTAGTTTACTAATCTTCTAGGCAAAAATTCAATACAATACAAATTCATTGAAATTGTGCAGCAATGCATTGAATTTTAACTAAAAAGATTAGGAACCAGATTTCTGAAAAGTTCAAAAACGTTAATAATTTGTTTCCAAGCTCATCAAACAAGTGTTAACTGTAAAAAAACGTTTATTCTCAACGTGTTATTATATAATACAATCGAACATTTAAGAAATGGGGCAAAGAAGGTTATACACCAATAGGTAGCACCTTTCTAATTAAAAATCAAGACGAAAATCAGCGATAAATTGCAGTATACAAACTTTCGATTTTTTGAACCTTTCGGTTCAATAGCAGTATTTAAATGCTGCTTTTCCGAAAGATTTGTTTCTGTTTAGTCATTACACTCCAGGCCCTGACGCGTCGGTTGTCCTTTCCTTGCAGTATACAAATCTTTCGAAAAAGTACTGCTATTGAACCTAAAGGTTCAAAAAAGCAGACACGTCAGGGTCAAGACTGAACAGAAACTATTTTCTTTCAATTCTTAATCCGTTCGGTTCAATAAGGTTTGAATTGAACCGATCAGAATTCAATTGGCCATGATCAAGGATTACGCATTTCAAAATATTTGTACCTCAAAACTGAGCCACAATAGGGTTTCCAGTGATTGAGTACTTTGAAACGACGAAGTTGCTTTGTCATGTAAAGCAACTTTGTCGGTTAATAGAATTCAATGACTGGAAACTAGTGTGGCATCCAATAAAGCACTAGGCTTTATCGAATGCCACTTTAGCCACCACGAAACAGGCCTTTCAACATTACAATAAGCCATTTGGAAAAAGCTGTAGAGCAGCTATGCTTTTATTACAATTGGGGCTATTCTAAGTGTACGATTTCTGAAGATGCTCAAGCATCGAGTAAATTCAATAAACTGCATGGGATTGGAGATGCTGGCTTAAGTAGAAATGCAAAGACCATCAAAACACCCGGAGTAACCAGTAGATGAGCAAAAACTGTCCATGCAGCAAAATTGGCAATTATCTATCTGGCTGCTGATGAAGGCCTGACAAAGGCAATGTTAGCAGCCAGAAGCGACCAACGTCATCGCTCCAACATGGCCCTAATCAAACTATGCTCTGGTGTCGTCACCTGTTCAAGTCCGACTTAGCTGCCGAGTACACAAAATAAGGCAGTTATGGTAAAACGTGAACGCAACGAGCAGGGTACACGATCGGTCGCATTCGGGCCTCGAGGTCCTCAAGGTCCAAGTACAAGAATGCGCGTAGAAAAGGCAATGGAACATAAAAATGGTTACTTTAAGATATAAAAGATCACAGAAAAAATCTTTGCCATTAAAATGCGATCAACAGTACAAATGTACGCTTTTGCGGCTAGCCTCGATCCGCAGCATAACATTAATGCGAGGAAATGTTATCGTGCTTCGGCCATCGGGGAGGGATCAGATGAATCTCCTAATCATGAAAGTGTCTGCCAAAGTAATCTCGCCCCAATGAAAGGTTTGTGTTGTCGTTGCTTATACCACATAATTTCAATCATAAAATTTCCTCGCATTGATGTTACGCTGCGGATCGAGGCTAGCAGCATCCCTCCTGGACACGCCTAAAGATGCAACTAGGATACTACCAACACACTACAATTACCACAAATCGCCCTCCACGAATTGGATCGGAAACTGCGAACAAACAAAGTATTTTCTCGGCGGTATTAGGCATTTGACTAGGAAAGCTAAGCCAACGATACTAAGGAAAGCAGCTCGTGCACGCAGCGCAGATTATGCGAGTCCAGAACAGAAATCGCGTTTAGAGCTTAAAAGTATCGGCAAAAAAAATGTACGAACCGACGTGGAAAAAAAAAATTGGGCAGCAATATATAACTGGAACCACACACTGCATCTAAAGGAAAGAAGAAAACTAGGATTAGAAAACTTTCCATGGAACGTGTATTACGTTAATTGTGGTATTGGCAAAATGTTAGGCCATGGCAATATTATTCATGTTCAAGCAAATAAATCTTTCAAGTTCTTTGTTTGTGGGTACAGCAGAAAAGCGAGCAATTTCTTGAATTTCCATTTACATGTTAATAACCTTTGGAACAATTTCTAAATTTGCATTTAAATTTGAAAACAATCCAAAGCATGGCTGGTATTAATTACAGAAAATAGAAATTATTTGAATGACAAATCATAATAGGCACAGGCAGTCTTACCTTAATATATTCAAACCAACACCAAATCAGCGTCGCCTTGTTGCAGTTCCTCTACCTCCACTCCATGGCCATTCTGCGGGTGATCGACGCCGTTGTGCACGCCATTTTCAGTAGGACCATTCTCCTTGGATGTTGCGTCTAGGATTCCCTTCTCGTTGGAAGCTTCCTCGACCTTGCTTTTGGAGGGCGACTTTTCAGTAATGGTGGCCACTGCAGCACCGGGAGACTTACGGATTGGTTTTCCAGGAGTGGACGTCTTCAGGGGAGACTTTGGTGCCGTGCCCCGCTCTCTGACAGCTGCCACCGGCGTCTTCACGGGAGTCTTTGCCTTTGCCGTTACGGGCGATCTGGTGGTGTTCGCAGCATTCGACGAGGAGTTCAGCAAGGATTTTGCAACTGGCGTTTTTGCTTTCGGGGTGCTCTTCAATGCGGAAGCTGGCTTTTTCTCCACCGCATCCTTGTTATTGGCGGCTGCAACGGGTGTTTTCGGAGACGATGTGGCCACCGGGCCTTTGGTTCCCTTCTCGTCCACCTTGCCCATAGTCGTCTTCATGGTGGTAGCGGTTGTAACCCTCTTGGACACCACCGAAATCTGCTTGTTGACAGTCTCCTTCGTCTGCTTTACATCCACCCTCGCAGACGCCGTCCGACTAACGGTAGTGGCTTTTGCAACCTCCTTTCTGACCGGAGCGCTACTTGGTTTAGCGGTCAGGCGGGACGTGACGGTGGCTGTGGTGGATTGAAGTTTTTTTGCCGCGACTGCAGTCTCCTTGGTGGCGCCGTTGGTGGCAGCAGGAGCCTTGCTGCGAACGTTGTTCTGCTCCTTGGATACCTTGACTGCCATAGATGGGGAGGCGCTTGCAGGTTTTCCGGTGGTCAATTCCGAAGATCGCTTCGTTGGCGCAATTCGGGGGGCAACTTCTGCTTTTACAGTTGGAGGTGGTGGTTTTGGTTTTGCTGCAGGGACCTTCCTGGCGGCATCTGTCACAGGAGCAGGCTTTCTTGGAGGAATACCAGCTGCTTTCGGTGCGGCTGCTGACAACTTGGGTGCAGTTGTCGAAGATTTTTGTGCCGTTGTCATAGGCTTCGGTGCTGCGGAAGCGGGTTTCGGCGCAGTAGCTCGGGGGGCCGGTCGCTTTTGCGCCTCACTTGGTTTTGCGACGCCAACCTTACCCGCTGGAGCAGATTTCTGGCTCGGTACAGTTGCAGATAACTTGC
Source organism: Cylindroiulus punctatus (assembly GCA_034695085.1). Taxonomy (NCBI): domain Eukaryota; kingdom Metazoa; phylum Arthropoda; class Diplopoda; order Julida; family Julidae; genus Cylindroiulus; species Cylindroiulus punctatus. The sequence continues at coordinate 5,299 of JAQFYZ010002794.1, read as the reverse complement.
TCCCAGCAGGTTTGGAAGTAGTCTTGGCTGCGGTCTTTCCTGCAGGAACTTTGGGTTTGACAGATGCTTTTGGTGCTTCTGAAGGTTTCGGCGGCTCTATTAGTGGGGCCTTCTCGACTTGCTCCAGAGGTTCCGCAGGTGGCGGCAACACCTCGACCTCGATATTGGCCTGGGAAACATCAGGGGTTTTTGTGCGTCTGATGTTTAACTCTTCATAAGAGGTGTTGGCTTCTGATGAGGTTTCAGTCTCCTCGAAACTGAGGCCTGCAGCTTCAGGGGCAGCATGTTCCAAAGTTGACGATGAAATATCAGCATCGGCATGTCCGTTGAAAATTGGCACCTCCGCATCGTCCAGGAGTTTCCCTTCAACGTCATCAGGCTTACTTTCTGTCCCATTGGAGCGGTAGAACTTCCACTCTTCGCCATCTTCAGATTCGTCGTCCTCAACGTCGTCGGCAATGGGGACAGTGTCAGGAATTGCGTCCACTGCAGGGCCCGGAAAGTGTGTTTCTGTCACCTGGGTATCAAGTTCAAGTTGTGTAGATTCCGGTTTAACATCAGAAAGTAGATCGACGTCTGGGACCAAGGCCTCTGAGACAAGCGACGTAGAATGTTCCTGATAGTCAAACTTCACCTCTGACACTATTGTTTCTACGTTGGTCAAAACTTCTGTGGGTGCGGCCACGTTTTCCTGTTCTGCACTGCTTAAATCTGGTCTTACTTCTGGTAGATCTACCATTTGTTCAGCTTCAGGGCTAGCTGAAGCAGGTAGGTCAAATATTACTTCTTCTGCATCGTTCGATTCCACATCTTCATGGTATAATGCTTCTTCTGTAAGCCTATGCTGCTCCTCGAAGGTCAAGCTTTGCAGTGCATCTTCAGCTGCTTTGACAATTTCTGGTTCAGACGGGGTATCACTGAGAAAATCATCCATGTTTGGTCTTTGTACGACATCGAACGGCATGTTTATAAGGTCATCCTGTTCCAAAATAACATTTTCCTGTTCAGGACTTTGGAGAGACTGGACTTCTTGTGCTGCAACAGGCTCATTGTCATCAAAGGCAATGTATTCACTATACTGTTTGTTCTGGATGTCAGTAATCATGCTTTCGAGAATGCTGGGTGCCTCTGCAAGATTTTCTTGCCCCAAACTCTGTGGAGATTCCAGGTCTTGCACTGAAACTGGAGGGTCGAGATCTTCAGTGGTTGGTCTCTCTTGGTTTTCAGGCAGCGTGCTCTCGAGAACATCCTGTCTGGATTCAAAATTTCCTGGTTCAGGACTTGGGGATGACATATCGTCTGGAGAGTCTAAGGCCTGTAAGTGACTCTGTACTTGATGTTCAAATTCCAGATTGGTTCTGCCATACATTTGCTCGGCACTTGCCAATACATTCGTCACACTGGTTTCTTCCGAAAAGATACTTTCAACAGGGGGTGCCGTAGGGCTTTCAGATGTATGTTCGATTTGATCGTCCGACGTAAGGAAGGCATCGCTAGGGACCAGTAGATCTGGAGTGGCACTTGAAAACTGCTCCTGGGATTGCTGAGTCTCTTCTTTGTCATGACCACATGGTGTATAGGGCTCAGCATCTATAAAGGCTTCCAAGGGTTGAGAAGGAACGTGGGAAATATCTTGAGCAAATTCATCAACGGTGTATGTGCGGCTCCCCATCACAAAGGGCTCTGCATCGGGAGACAAATTTGACTGGAACGGCTTAATATGATCAAATGTGCCTTTACGAAGCGCATCGCTTTCATACTCTTTTTGCAAACCAAAGTTGTTGGTCTCGAGTTCAGCACCAGCTGCATTATCGGGCCAATCTGCTACGTTGTTCTCGAATTCCACGAGATTTTCTTCACCGGTTTTTGCCTGATACTCGAAAAAGTTGTTGCTTGCCGCGGGGGTGTAAAACTGATTGTTTAGCCCACTCTGGTCTGTATTCTCGTAAGCCATCCCCGGTTGCTCATATTGGCCAAATGGGTTTTCAAATGGGGAAAAACTACTCCGATTCTCTTGCAGCTCTTCCCCAAAGCCAGTAATGTTGACACCTTCCTGTTGGTCGAAGTTCACAGCGCCCCACTCAGAAGAAAATTCTTGAGGGAAGGTCGGATTTGTCAATGGAAACGTTCCATCGTCAACCATTTGGATGGAATTGGACACAGTTGTAGAGCGGGCCTCAACTTTTACGTACTCACTTCCAAATGACTCAAACGCAATCTTGCCACACTCCAGGTGCACCGAATCGCCAAATGGGTTTCCATTTACAGGTTCGGTGGGAATGACACTCGAAAAGTCCACATTCCGTACAGGAGATTCTGGAACTACCAAATCGTTGATCAACTCCTTGACGTCACGCAGGAAGACTGCTAAAACTGTAATATTATCTCCGGATCCACGCTCCTTGGCCACTTGAACCAACTTGCCAGCCACACCTTCGACATCACCTTTAAGAAAAAATGAATTGAGCATATAGATTTGCAATAAAGCAAACTTTTAAAACAAATTCGCGGAGGCTTAGTATATATGACAAGCGTGAAAACAGAAGACCAAACCAACTTAATTAACCAAGAAGTGGTGAACACCTTTCACAATTTTTGGAATGTCTAACCTTCAGTCATATTAGAAAACGAAAAACTAGGTTATTCAAGAGAAACTGAACGTGGAATATTTCCTCAGAATTTTTAGAAAATTATTTCCACTAAAATCTTCACTTTGAGTTGTGGAACACTTAACTAATCATCCCATTTTATCTCTAAATAAATCCTCTACCAACTGCGCACAAAATTAAACTCACCATTACTTTGACCCAAATGCGAATAAACTTGTTTGACGACATCTTTGGGCTCAAGAACATCCCAAAGACCATCACAAGCCAAAATTATAAAATCTTCAGTGCCATCTAAACGTGTAACGTCCACATCAGGATCACTGCTGACAAAGGGTTTATATTCTGCGTCTCCTGCAAAAGAAGAAACAAGATCAGCACAGGGTTGTCCCACGAAATAAAATTCCTTCAAATCTCCAATAACTTACCAATAGCTCGTGAGACAGCAAGCGTCCCATTGACACGCCAGGTACCAAAATGCACAACGCACCCACCTAGTTTTTCTATTCGTTCTCGTTCGTCCTATAATATGGATAAATAACCACACAATCAGGATCTTACGTAACACAGATCGAATTACGCCATCGAAAGGGAGACCTACCTCTCTATCCGGTTTATGAGGCTGCATCATTTCAATTGCCGCACCGTCACGAACTAAAATAGCTTGCGAATCGCCCAGCCATGCAAGGTACATTTCCTTATCTCTCAAGAGGCAGCAAAGAGCGGTGGATCCGCTTTTCAGGCCCTTAAGTAAAAATGTTTAAAACAATTTAAGCAGTGATGAAAAGTACCATTACCTTAAATGTATGACCAGAGGGAGTATTCTTATCAGCACAATTCTAAGGGCTATTTTGTCCTTTCCTTAAACCTTAATTGAACAACAACATGGAATATTTTTCCTCAATTGAAAAACAATACGGAATATTTTTCCTCACTAGAGACTGAAAAAGGCATGGGTTGCCCGGCGCGTTCAGTAATTGCCGTATATAATATAAAGAATGTCCTAATGGAAATGGAGGGGGAAAAAAGAGGAAGGAAATTTTGAGAATATCCCCAATATTTTACCTCTCTGTTTGATTTGGAAATGAAATTCTTGTCAGTTTTCATGAATCCTTCCTTCATGGCAGTTTTGATGTCGTGAGGATAGCAAGGATGGTGGATGATATTGTAATGCAAATGGACGGCAGAATAGCAGGCAGCACCTGTCCCAGCATGGCCATCGAAGACTGCAAAAAAACTCGTTTGAGGGTGACCCTGCAACGACGAATTGACAACGTTAATAAAGACTGAATCGACGTGATAAATGATTGGAACACGTTTAGCTGGTTGGCATAGCACTAGACAAAACAAAAGAAATTAACCCCGATCCAGACGATAAACAGTATGTAAACAACACTAGAAGCATGGATCTTCAATTTCGGTTCCCTCACAATTATTAAAGCCACAGGAGAATCTTGCATCAGTCGTACATTCCAGCTTGACAAATACCAACCTGAAGGCCGAATAAGGCATTCAGATCCTGGATGACCACGTGCCTGTCCTCCATCGTTCTGCGGCTGTTCTTGATGGCGCACAAGGACACAGTCTCCTTGTGGCTGGCCAGTGCCCGCAGGTCATCTTCGGGGGCGTCCTGCCACTGCTGGCAAATGTCATGCACCTTGCTAACCACGATCCTCCAAAGATCGCAAGGCTGGTAACCTAGGAAAGAAACAAAAAAATTCGTAAAACATGATGGCCAGCAGGCATCAGGCACAGATGAACCACAGTGACGCTGCATAGGCTACCTAACGAGTCTGAAACCCCCGTGTCCGTGTGACATATCTCCTTAAGGTTGACAGTTTTGATTTCGAGCAACACATTCCTGGCGAGCGCTGCAGCCAGTGCTGATGGACATTTTCTAAAAAAAAATTAAAAACACGATAAATTAGCTCGAGGACCTAAGTGTCGACTATTTTTATGGTAACCCAGTTGACAGTATAGTCAGAAAGCATTGCATTTTTCTAGATTGCTTCATTCAGACAATTATTTTAAGTCCAACTATTACAGAAACGTATGATGTACATGTAGTTTGCTTGTCACATAGCGATTTTTCTTGAAAGGCCATATTGTATTATCAATTCGACCGTTTACATCTATCACTTCAATCTAAATCTTCACCTCAATTTTGACAAAATGCAATTTCTTCGCCAACAGGCCTTGCAACATCAGAGGTTGATTGCAAGCTAGCTAGCCCACTGATTAGCAATTCAGTTTTTTCGCTGAAATTAATTCGCCCTTAATTTTTATCGATATCAGAAATTAATCCGATAATAAAGTTTCAATATCCTTCCATAATCTGGGTAATAAAGAGCGCAAACAAGTCTGGAATGATAATAGTATTGACCCTCGAGGTTTTCGCATTATGTCTGGGGTGGGGTCAACCCCAGCTGGGATTGTCATTTGCATGTTTGCACAATGTTGTTATGGGTTGCGTGCACGCTAAGCCTTGATATATGACTCACCAGCAAAGTAAACAAAACAGTCACCTGTCCGAACGAAGCAGAATCGAACCAATTGTTGGCTGGTAGGACACGACAATGGCAAACAACAATAAATAAGCAAATTACCAATCTCTGGCAGGCTATAGTCAAATCAACGAGAGAAGACAAAAATGGCGTCCGTTCAACCAATAGGATGCCATTTCCTGTTTGCGA